>PQWD01010658.1:0-90363 GCA_019425675.1 Leucinodes orbonalis
AACGCTTAACTTGGGGCTAGATGGCGCTGTGTGAATGTCAGTGGATTTTATTTTATTTTTTATTTATAGTTAGTAATTCACATGGGATTTTTAGTTTGACATTTACCTACACAGCGCCATCTTGCCCCAAACTAAGCATTAATGCAAAACAAGTATAAACATACTCATATATATTGTAAATACATATGTATTATACATAGAAAACACCTAAAAATACAACACTACAACAACACAATAATACAATTATTCTAAAATTCTTGAAAACATTGCATCAAAGTTTTCAATGGTACCTCGTATGCCATTTAATTTTGTTTCCCGTTAATTTCGTTATGCAGTCGTGTAGATATTGAGTAAGGGTGTTAGGTAACGCATGTCAGCCCTAAACCAGTTGCAGTCGCAATAGAAAGTGCATCAAGTAATTTGCGTTGCATCACTCGAACATTTACACGCCTTTTCACTATCGCCGTATCTCATTGACATCCCCTGACTCATCAGTGAAATAATAATAATGAATATCCATTCACACAGCGCCATCTAGCCCCAAGTTAAACGTAAAGTCTGTATTATGGGTACTAAACAACGGATAAACATACTTATATATATTATATTTAAAACATACATATTATAAGTAGAAAACACCCAGACTATTACAAACAGACATGTTTATGCACACAAATGTTTGTACTGTCCGGGGATCGATCCCGGAACCTTTGGTGTTGCAGCCGACGTCACAATCGCTACACCAAATGGGTCGTCGTTGACCTGAATGCAATTAAATAGACTAGCTGTTCCTCGCGGTATTACTCGCGGTATAGATTATAATCCCCGCAGTAAAACAACTTACACATTATATGATTACACGTATAAGTATGTACTAACACCTTTTGTTAGACCAGAAATCACAAATATGAGTCACTGTCTGTTGTGTATATGTTAATATGCAACCTCATTTTAGAAGTCATATCAAATGTAAAAAGAATATTATTAATTGATTGTGTTTTGTTCTCTTCTCTTTCACTATTGTAAATGGCAGACGTGTTTTCTTCTTTTAATATATTATTTTATTTTACCAAGAGTTGTTTCGCTGCATAAGTCTAGTATTCTATATCTCCACATATTTTCTATGGTCCTTCGAGCCTTCAGAAGAGTTCATACTATTTTACGGAATGGCGCACACTGGAGAGAATTTCGACGACGCTAGAAGCGATGTTTCTCAGGTAAAGCAAATATTTATAGAGAAAAGGAGATGTATCAAAGGCCAAATTACGCTTGTGGAGAATGAGCTTGGGGACATCACCAATGTTACATCTTCCGCCGCCCTAGATATTGCTGACAAAAGGCTACGTACCCTTTTATCAGAACTAGAGGATGTAAACATGAACTTAGAATCTTTAGATTTCACTGAGAGCGCTGAGGGCATGTTAGTGGAATCTAAGTGCTACAGGCTTCGTATTCGAATACGTGAGCAGAGTACAGCATTAAGGCTTTCTTCAGCTTCAGAAGCGAGTGATGCAAGTTTCAACAAGCGCTGCCACGCATTAGACGTGTCATGTCGTGAAGAAGCAGTAGCTAATGCCAAGACTATACAACAAAGTGATGACTTATTACATCTTGATTCGCAGTCATGTAATGCGGCTATGGTACAAGTATGTGACCCCCCTGTAATTGTATCCAAAAATACTTTACCATCTCTTATTCATGTGCCTTTAGCCGACCCTGATTTCAACGTCTCAAAGGAGATCGATATGATACTTGGTGTTTCGTGCTTTGCAATATGTATTAGGGACGGTAAATTAGAACTAGGACCTAATAGGCCTACATTTATAAATGCTGCATTCGGTTGGATATCATGTGGCGAATTGTCCCTAGAAGGCCAACATGTTACATGTTTTAAAGGTCCATGTTATTTGTCTGTCCTATGTAAAGAAAAAATATTTAAGTTGGATGTTAATACATTGTACGAACTGTTTTATTTCGATGTTGTAAAATGCAATAACCGTGGGGTGTATGATTATTATTTAAAATTTCTTAATTGCACCCTGATTATGCCTAATCTAATTGTTTTATTTAATAGGTTATTTCATTTTGTTTACATAAATGATAAACATAGTACGTGTGAATGTACAAATAGCATTGTATGTACGATATTTTCACAAAAACATCACAACTTATTCCGTCTTGATTCGCACTCATGTAATGCGGCAATAGTCTGTGAGCCCCCTGTATGTCTGATACATGAATCTCGCAGTACCTCCTCCACAAATATTGAATTTAAATTTATAATAAGTAAACAAAATAATAATTTCATGAGTCAGGTATCCTTTTTACCCACTGCATTAATGTATGTACGCGACAGCGATCGCAAGCGCTATAACTGTACAGCATTGTTGGATAAAGTGAGCCAAATTAATCATGATGATAATTTGAATTTTTTTTATTTTGTAGATACATATCAATCTTTGGTGGGGGTGGAAAATCATACAAATAAAATGTATATATTATTTACTGACATGTTTTTTATATTTTTAATGTTTCGTAATTATTTTTATTTATGTGTTTCTAATAAAACTAGATTTAGGTATGTTCCATTTAATCCTGGTATTTTATTGTATTGCAATCTGCTATAAAATTTATGTTGCGTTTCTGTTGCCAGTTTTTTGATGTTTAACCACATTTTCTGTTTAAGTTTAATGCAATTTTAATACTGCTTTATGTCGATTATTTATGTTTTAACAAATGTTTGAAGTAAATAGTTAATTGGATTTTATGATCTGCTAAACTTTGTTTTTGTCTTTGAAGCTTAATGGGTCACACATTTACTTTATAGTCATTTTATAAATATATTGTCTAAATAGTTCATTCAAATTGATTTTGTTGTAAGTATGTATGTTGTTTCTTTAAAGCTTTATAATGTTTCTGTTTCGATTATTTAGTTTTTTTCTTGACTATTGAAATGTAATTTCAATGGGGCGGCTGTATGGTTAATATGCAACCTCATTTCTTAGAAGTCATATCAAATGTAAAAAGAATATTATTAATTGATTGTGTTTTGTTCTCTTCTCTTTCACTATTGTAAATGGCAGACGTGTTTTCTTCTTTTAATATATTATTTTATTTTACCAAGAGTTGTTTCGCTCATAAGTCGAGTATTCTTTATCTCCACATATTTTCTATATATCCTTAATACCCTTCTATAATGTTACCTATTTGAAGTACGTTTTGTTATGAATTTGAAAATTTATATCTTATTACTTTAACTTAGTATCATGCATGCCCTTATTTTAACATATAATATTTATATAAAAACATAAATTTGTATTTATTTCATTAAGTATATTATTTATCTGATAGATACTGTTACGGCGTTGGCGCAGGCGGTTGCGTTCTCTTTTGCACCCGGTGCACACGGAAGATCAGTGTCGCGGTGCTTACTAAGTACCTCGACATAAAGCTGAGTGGGCACCTTTCAGTGTCCTTACTGTAATTTAGACTAAGAACTTTGTATGTATTTGGCACTGAATAACTGATTTTATTATTATTATCAGACAGTAAGTACGATAGTTTGTATATGTATTTTCATCATCGTCATCACCATAATTTTACCATGGTATGTTACAAAAACAAAATTAGTATAGTTTTCTTTAAAAATAAAGAATATGTTAACATTTTAAGCATTGCTATATGAATATTTAAGTAGTTTTTATCTAAATTTGTTCCTCGTACAAAAAAATATAAACTGATATAAATCTGCCAAATGGAGCATTGTTTATCGGCCCTACTATAAATAACTTACGACACCTCTAGGCAATTCAATACATATCATCATCTCAACGATATTCCCGGTTACTTTCGGAGCTTGCGCCCCGAAGCCCAGGGTCCGCTTTCCGACACTTTCTCTTCCACTTTGCACGATCTTTAGCTTCCACAACTGTTACACCTTTAGCACGCATGACATCCTGAACGACGTCAAGCCAACACTTTTTGGTGTGGCATGGCCAGACATTTATTTCCCACATAGCTTGCTGGTGAAACGTGGCCATAACAGCGAAGGCGACGCTCCTGCAGCTTGTTTGCAAGAGTGTCGCCTTCGCTGGTATAGGTAAGGTACATAGTAATAGGCAATTCAATACATTGAACGGGAAATCAGAAACGTATGATCGTGACATCGGAAAAGCGAGCCTCGTAGCCAACGGTTAGCGACGGAAATCATTGAGCTACTGGTTGAGCGCTTTCTCGATGATTTTCTAGCCGAAAGCACATCAAGGCAAGAGATGATCTTGATCACCTGAGATTTAATGCAGTCCGTTTCTCTGACGTTTATTATTTTATTAATTACTAGAGTCGGTAACCGACGTAGGTTGATAATAAAATGAAAACCTTAATAATTTGGAATCGCAAGTTAATAAAGTACCTAGGCAATTAATATACTAATTATATTATTATAGGTTATCATTATGTCAATATTAGATAAATAATTTCATCGTATTACATGTTTTATTTAATTTGCTTACTTTAAAATTACTTCAATAGAAAAAAATTTTTTGACCTTTGCTTTTCCAGGATATATAGCGAAAATTTATTACATTGGATTGCGTTAGGCTAAATAGATACATATTTATGGTATCATACGACTCATTTATGGGATCTTATGGTTTGGCTCTCAGGCACTGAATCAACGTGGCGAGTAAGTCCACGGTCCCTTAGAAATATAATGTATTAGATTTATTGTTTATTCCTAAATCTGTAGGAAGACCCTTGAGAGATTTGTTTGCTGTAAAACAGCAAACAAATTGCACCCGCGTTGACAGTTAAAGAATTGTCAAATAAATTATAATGTACCAAACCCAGAGCTTGCTGTTAACAGCACAGCAACTTAATATAAGCATTTTGTGCATTGAACTTTGTGTGGCCACAATAGTAGCAGTAGGTATTTAGTCATTTCTTTTTCGAAATATTAGGTACCTACCCTATCCCTTAGGGCATTTTTGTATGACACGACTTCTATCACAAAAGTCTTGATAATGGCAGGACTCTCTTGTTTCTTTGTTTTCTTTTTGTCAGGGATGCATGCTTTTAAGTGATAGTTTAGTCTTTTTTATGTTGTCGTTAAGGACGGTCAGGACGCTAACCATGACGCTATCACTTATGATACGCCTGACCATTACAGAGCGGCATTGAAGGCGACAATCAACTGATAAACAGTTATTATTGTCCATCAATGCCGCATTGCGCCGTCACCTGAGACAACAGATGTTAGGTCTCTTATACCCGTTAGTTTATACTTCTTATACAAACATTTTATACTTTTTCACATTGTTACATGTAATGTGTCCTTATATAAATAAATACCTCGATGAAAATTCGGTATTTTCCACCATCCGCAATAAAACACCAAACCTTATTATTATAAAAGCGCACCTTATTTTATATGTCGTTTAATTGATCACTTTTGTTTATTTGCAATATTGTGTTTTTAAATACACTGAAACCAATATAGGTCAATTGATGATAGTGAGCAATGACGTCACATATCAATAATCTCATACAAAATACATGGAATCGTTGCTTTTTGACAGTTCAAAAATGTGCGTCAACGATTAGTGGTGTCAAATGCCCAATTATGATTCCGCGGGAATCTTGTGCAACAAATCTGGCGAGCTTATATACTATTTGTAATACACAGTTTGTATTTGTAATTCGAGTCCGCGGTGGGTGAAAGTTCATGTGTGCGGGGGCTCAGTGTCGGCCGTGACCCCAGATAACATTGTATTTGCGGTCTGCTATCAGCCAAAGGAAATGACCATACAACTAATTTAGTAAATGGTTGAGAAGAAGCGCCCTACTGTACCAAGGGCTTCTGTATGTGGATGGTACATTACATTTGGAGAATAGCGATTATTATATAGACGACCCATTTGGTGTTGCGGTTGAGCGGTCGACTGCAACACCAGGGGTTCCGGGTTCGATCCCCGGGCAGTACAAACATTTGTGTGCATGAACATGTCAGTTTGTAATGGTTGGGTGTTTCTATGAATAATATGTATGTATTTACAAAAAAATATATAAGTATGTTTATCCGATGTTTAGTACCCATACTACAGGCTTCACGCTTAACTTGGGGCTAGATGGCGCTGTGTGAGTGTCAGTGGATATTATTTATTTTATTTTAAGCAACGATACTATTTTTATTATGAACCGACGATTGCGAATGTTCACTGGTGGAGCTGGATTAGAAATCGGAGGACCGGGATATCTGGCGCAAAATGGGCGGACGTTATGTCCAGCAGTGGACTGCGATAAGTCGAATAGAGCGGTATTTATTTAGATATTATGTTGGTAACGACGTGCAATTTTACATCGAGGTACAGTTGTTAAAAGCAGCTTCTTATATAATCCAAGTAACCAAAATTACCCAATGACCTACAGAGGACCGGCTTGTGAGGTCACGGCCAAGATTCGAACGAGGCACTTTGCTCTGGGTCATGTCATTTTAAAGATAATAATAAAACAAAATCTTTCAAAATCAAATTCAATATATAAGACACAAATAAAAATAAATATCCTCTGACATTCACACAACGCATCTAGCACCAAAGTAAGCATAAGCCTGTAAAATGGTTTCTAAACAACGGACAAACATACATTTATGAATAAATTGAGACTACATAAAGTAGGTAAATCTTTTATAGGTAGATTTATAAAGTTTTTCAATAGGTACCGCAAAATATTGTCGAGTTACCTTTACACATGTTTAAAGCTAGAATAAAAACCACCTTTCTAAAAAAGGGTACTACACTATTGACGAATATTTATATGATAAAAATCCGTGGTCTTAAACTGCTCATATTTTAGTTTAGTATTTTAATCGTTTTTATTATATTTTCTATATTTTTTGACGTTCATAAGTGCTTTTTGTAAGCCTAATTTGAAATAAATGTTTTTGACTTTTGACTTTGAAAATATGTTTTTGATTTGATTGGTTTCCAAAACTTGGAACATCGGACGTTTGTTAAAAAAAACATTTTATTTAAGTGCTATTTTTTGAATAAAAACAAAAAATAACTATAGTATCTATATAAGTTAGTCGTATTACGCTAACTTATATAGATATTATAAGTTAGTCGTCAATACGAGTTACGAGAAGAATGTTTGACCAATTCGGTGATAGTCAAAGTTACACAAGTATTTTGTTCCAATGAACGATTCGAGTTCTGCAGCAAAAATTTTCCTTAGTTAGTTATTAGTAAGTTTAGTAAGTATACTACAGTCACATTAAGACATAAGTTTACTTCATTCTACATTACATTACTTGGTCCTCCTATATCTTGTCCAGACTCCACGGGCTTCATAACTTATCGGTGGATACATATTAGTGATTACTCTTATACACACGTCCGCCCTGGCAAAACCTAAAAACTTACATTAGAAGTTTAACATCTCTTACAATAACTTTGTATCTAACATTGTATGCATGGACATGCCAGTTTGTATTGGTTTGGGTGTTTTCTATGTATAATATGAATGTATTTTACACCAAAAATATATATAAGTATGTTTATTAGTGTTTAGTAACCGAATACAAGCTTCCCGCTTAACTTGAGGCTAGATGGCGCTGTGTGAATGTCAGTGGATATTTTATTTATTTATTAACTATTACATACCAGTACTGGACATAGGCATTCCCCATCCTGTATCAGATATCCCGGTCCTCCGTTTTCCTTATCAATCTTCCACTATCGTCCATCGAACCGCTGGGCGTCCTACGCCCTACTACTAAAATAACTAACTAATAATGTTAAACTGTGTCAGTCAATACTCAGTCCCCGTAACTAGAAATAATAATACTATTAAATGGGTATTAACATAAATTACGCCTACCACAGATTGAAATAAGCTCCAACTTAATAGCTTTCAACTTGATGTAGAGTCTTGTCTATATTTACCTATTACATATATTATTTAATCTGTGCTATTACGAAGGTGCGTTAAATGTGTTTCTAAATGAATACTGCACAACTGTACACAACTAAGTGAGAGCTTACATAAATTGCAGAAGCTGACTGTATCACGTTGATGAAGTTACGTGGAAATATGTTGAATTGACAAAATGTACACTTCGTATGCAAACACAGATTTGATTTGGGAGTAGCGAGTGGAGTTAGGCCACCCCTTGCCTTTTGAAAAAAGTAATGCTATATCTACATATATCATCATCATTATAGCCTTAAATGTCCGCTGAACTGTCCCTTGCAGTTGACATCCATCTGCATCCGCCACCTTAACCAGGTCATCCGTCCATCTGGTTGGGGGTCGGCCTACACTTCGTTTCCCGTTACATGCACGTCACTGAGAACCTTTCGCCCCATCGGCCATCGGTTCTACGCACTATGTGTCCTGCCCACTGCCACTTCAACTTACTTATGTATACATGTAATTGACATATAATTTAAATATATGGGGGGTAAATGCCCGAGTCACCACGCTGGGCAGACGGGTTATTATTATTATATATTTTACGTGATATGTTCAATGCATGTTTGTATTTTTAATTACTATTACTTTAACTCCTTTATTAATTAATTATACTTATATACTTGAATAAAATAACATTTCAATATAACGCGCAAGTAAAATTTATATTATATTACACGTCCGTCAATAATAATTTTATTTAAAATAAACGCAGATTTTATTCCAATTGAATTAAACTTGAAATTTGTCAAAAACACGCATAGTACGTCAGTCGCGCGAGTTTTACAAATCGTACGATTTCCGTACGTTTTACAATTCTCTATAATACCCAAGATCAAATTTTCAAAGAGAAATTTCGCTCTCTTACTATCTTTATCTAATGCAAACTTAAAATACATTCTCTTCTTTAAATACGTTGTTATGTACCACATTTATTACAAATAAACTATTTTATTCAAAAATCCGGATAACTTAATAGAAAAGTCGCTAGTTCTACAAACCGTATGAATCCAATTTTCCTCTCTCATCAACCTACCGCAGTCCACATTTCTCTATTACCGGCAAAAGATCAAAATTTTCAAAGCGTCTATTCTCGTCTTTCAGCTAACTTAAAGACTAAGCTAAATTCTTATGGACAGCGCATAATATGTGGAGATCTATGTCCAGCAGTGGACTGCGATAGTTTAAAGAGAAGCTTTATGTATATAACACAGAATCACAAGCACAGTACCACTGATGTCGTTCGGACGATGGGCGGCAACAGCGGACAGCGCCGCGAACGTGAGCGCACGCGCAAGCATGGCGACTGCGACTGACGCGCGCGCAACACTGCATGCTGCTTGCCTGACCTTAACATTACATATGAACAAACATACACTGTGTTGCATGAAGAAATTGTTGAAATGCAAGTGAATCTTATTGGTCTTTGGGTAGGTCTAAAGTCGACCCATTTGGTGTAGCGGTTGAAGACGTCGGTTGCTGTAGCAGGGTTCCGGGTTCGATACCCGGACAGTATATCTGTGTGCATGAACATGTTTGTTTATCCATTGTGTTTCCGGATGAGGGCAATGTAGCTAATTAAATTACCGGGTATCAGAGACCTAACATCTGTTGTTTCGGGTGACGAGCACAGTGCAGCATTGATGGAGAATAACAACTGTTTATCAATTGTTGGTCTCCTTCAATGCCACTCTGCCACACATAGAACATAATAATAAAAGAAATAATAATAAATTATCAGATAAGTATACTGTCCGTCATTATCACTTAAAAATATAGTTTAGCAATCATGCTGTTGACTATATTTCTTCTTTTTGTTTTTTTTTTGTGTATTTTAGTGTACAATAAAGAATTAAATAAATAAATAAATATATTTATAGTCAATGGCATCTGTGGTTAATACACCTAGTTCCTACACGAGGAAATCCATTTTTATTACTCTGCCATCCGGAACACAGGTATACAAATAGTATAACGTTATGGCGGGTGAAATAGGTGCGATTGCAGGTAGATAAGTAGGTGAGCTTGAGATGCCTTAGTACGCAGACGAAGCAGATCCTCGCACCTGGATACTATTTTATTTTTATAAATTTTATTTCAACGGCAATACGATGGACCGACGACTTGCGAAAGGTCGCTGGTAGAGGCTTGATGAGAAAAGGGGGGGAACGGGATATCTAGCGCAAAATACTTGCTACACGTCTATCTACCTAATTGCGTACTTATTACATCAAAACATTACGAATATTAAGATGCGCTGATAAAAGTATATTATTGTATGCACTGTGTTGCATCAGGCTGCAATCCCGACGCAGGCGCGCCCCCCGTCGGCGCAGTTTTGAAACGGTTAGATAATTTGTTAGTCCTTTCGCCAGAGCGGGTCTCGCGAGCTTGCTCTAGTTTACCGTCTAGCTTTCTATTTTTTATCTATTAAAGATGCGTTTACGCGTGCATAGGGTTGAGATGTAACGCCTAAGAGTTATTATAGATAAAGCAAATAATTTAATTGTCTTCCGCCGGTCCTTGGATCGACAAACTGCGAAAGGTCGCTGGTGGAGGCTGGATGGGGAAAGCGGAGGACCGGGATATCTGGCGCAGAATGGGAGAGATCTATGCCCAGCAGTGAACTGCAACAGGTTGAAGAATGAAAAAATATAACTATGGAAGAGAAGATTGAGCAAAGTTATGAAATCTCAATTAAGAAAAAGCATATAACAAGATATGGAAGTCAATTGAAAAAAAATCGTATGGATTTATATTTACTCAAGTGAATAACACGTATGTCGTAGAACCGATGGCCGTTGGAGCAGACGAGTTCTGGAGTGGAGACCGCGTCTTGGCAAGCGTAGCGTAGGACGCCCTCCGGCCCGATGGACCGATGACTTGCGGAAGGTCGCTGGTGGGAGCTGGATGAGAAAAGCGGAGGACCGGGATATCTGGCGCAAAATGGGGAGACCTATGTCCAGCAGTGGACTGCGATAGGTTGAAGAGAGAGAGAGAGAGTGAATAACATCTATAAACACAATTTTAATACAATTAAAGGAAATCGTCAGCCTATAACGACCCACTGCTGGGTGCAGGCCTTTCCGCACAGTATGTTTATGGGAAGATTATATCATTTGTTATAAATGAAAAGTTATTTTTGATTGACGAAGTAGGAAATACCAACCTGAAGCCTTACGAACCACTTGTAGTCTCTACCCAGTTCGAAAGCTTTTGAGATCCAGGTAAATTTCAAAATTCCTATGAATGGCTTAAATAAAGATAGATAGAATATTATCTGTGGTTAAAGTAACTGGTCAGTATCAGTATGTCGCAACGTGGCGCGCGTCCTGGCGGTCACGTAACCGCAACGGTCACTTGTTGGGGCATATCAGGCCTGCTTATAACAATGTTTCGTACCACAGTCATGTCTTTATGTCAGTTTGCCTCACAGTTGTTTCGGGATTAGTGTTGCAGGTCCGATTTGTTTTAATTCGGGACACGAGGCCAAAAGATCGGGTTTGAGGTTGCGAACGGGACAGGTAACAATAAATGTGATGTGTCGCTGATGACGTGCCATTTTGAATTCGACAGTGATGTAATTAGTAGATTTTATGTAGCGTAAATATATTTTTAATGAAAGAATTGATTTTCTTATTTAATCAATCGGGACATTTAGCGTCCCGATCGGGACGCATCCTCAGATCCCTGAAAATCGGTAATGTACCTAGTAAAATTACCGGGTATAAGAGACCTAACATCTGTTGTCTCGGGTGTTGGGCGCAGTGCGGCATTGATGGAGGATAATAACTGTCTATCAGTTGTGAGTCCCCTTCAATGCCGCTCTGTTATGGTCAGGCGTATTACTTATCAGGAGGTAAACGTGACCGTCTTGTACATTTTGTAACTTAAAAAAGTGGTTGGTTTGGATTCGTACTATATACCAATGCCCCAATTCCGCTAATTTTAAAATGCGCTAATAGGATCGTTAAGTACCTATTGTATCTCAACAGTAAAATTTTGCACTTATTCGTTCTGTTCTATGGTAGATTTTAATCAGTAACACTATTAAACAATTTATTCTACTATAAAATGACCATTATATAACCAAATGATAAAAACTCATGGACATGTTGATCTCCACGCCTGCACTACTTTTTTTTGTTTTTTTTTGTTATCATCTATTTAGATTTATATAATATTTAACTGCATAATAATATCTACTTTTGTAAATTATTATATTTTTATAAATTCATTAAAAAATATATTCAAACAAATTAACAATCTGTGTGAAATTGTTTAACCTAATTGGTAAACTAATAGTCTTGTGTGTTGTACAGTGTTGGTGCAAAGCAGTTAATTGTAGCATTCGAATCAGAGCTGTGGACTTTGTTCAGTGATCCAGTTCGACGACGCGCGACGCCTCGTTTCCTCACTGATGGTTCAGCATATTATCAAATCATAGTAATAGTTCAAAGCGAATAGTAATGTGTAATATGAAGCAACCCTCGCTAGGTAACCAACTGTTTAATTATCATGAATTGTTATGTAAACATAACAATTAGTTAACGCCTTATGGTTTACAATAGCAACGTCTGATTGAGACGGCGTTGAGATGATATTTTAATAGGCAGTTATGCCGATGTATTGATTGATGATGATTCATTTGGTATTACAGACTAACAGATAGTCCACCTGATTGTTTTTATTAGTGTCAAGAGCTATTAGTCGCTTATGTAATAGAATAACATTTAAGTTTCCACGTTACAGAACAGAAGCAGAAAGTTAGTAAAATGAAATGAAAACATTAACTCAAAACTGATAAGTAAAACATGACTCTCGGCTAATCTACGTTTATTTTAAGACTTGTTTCAAATCTCTACTAAGGGTATCAAGCATATCGAAATTTATAACAAAAAAATAATTGGCTACTTGTTGTTATTTGTGTATACTTTTGTGTTTCATTGCTGTTGGTCCTCCTATGAAATAAATAAATAAATAAAATCATTTTAGGTTTTCCAAAGTAATTAAAAAAAAGAGAGTACTTACTAAGAGCGTCGGTGGCTCAATAGTGTGGACTGTTGCCCTTCTATAGGGAGGGCTAAGGTTCAAATCCCGACACGTACTAATGTGTTTTCGAAATAATATGTACGTTATCCGACGCTCATACGGTGAAAGAAAACATCGTAACGGTACCTGCACACGCCTGCGAAGAGATTCGGAGGTTGTGTGAGAACTCGGCCAATCCGCACTGGGCCCCCGTGGATGAGTAAGTCCTAAACACCCTATATGGGAAGGCTCATGCCCCACGGTGGGAACGTTTAATGGGCTTGATGATGATGTTGCAAAACTCTTGTTGTCTCGTTCAAAATGCATTAATAATTAAAAAAATCATTTTTAGGTTTATCTCAGTAATTATAAAAAATAGGAGTACCTTTTACTATTTACACTGAGGAATTCCTAAACGTCATTTTTATATACTGTCTTCCTACGATTTCAACAGAGGGGCAGCACAAACGCTTAAAAAATAAAAAGGCTAGTTTGATGACGTAAATGATGCAATGAAAACCGGTCACGGATCGCTGACCCGGTCCGAGTGCCCTCAAAAATATACACTATGACGCACGAGACCCCCTAATAACGTATTATTCAAATTTCTTATATTAATAGATGTGGGTATGACGTAAGGACACGGCAGGTTTAGAATACAATTGTCAATAGCCCTAGTCTTCCGCGGTTAGACCACAAAATTTTTTAATAAGTATACCAGACGGTCAGGACGCTCACCTGATGGTAAGTGATACCTAACCATGACAGGGCGGCATTGTAGACCAACAACCGATAGATAGTTATTATCCTCCATCCGCAATGCGCCCGTCACCCGAGACAACAGATGTTAGGTCTCTTATACTCGTAATTTCACTAGCTAATCTAATGAATCCCTAACTCAAGTCTGTGTTAAATGAATGAATTATTTTATTACATGAGCGTCGGTGGACCCATTGTATGGACTATTGCCTACCGAACGGGAGAGCGCAGGTTCAATTTCCACCTCGTACCAATGTGTTTTCGAATATTTGAAATGATATGTACGTCCGACGCTTTTATATAGAAGAAAAAAACGTGAGGAGACCGCGCACGCCTGCAATGAGATCACATAGCTGACGTTGAAATGATCATGATAACGGAATTTAGTCGAGTCGATGTGTAACAAAAGGTATTAATTAACAAGATTATGTTAATTTATGTGTCAGAACCTGACCTTACTTATATCTGCAAAATCAGCATTACATTTACTTTTGAAATTATTTATCTTTTGAATGTAGAGGGGAGGAATTGCCTTCCACTGAAGTCCTGGTAGAGTCTGTTTCACGAAAGAAGTCCCGCAGACGTTGCGCCACTGCCGCCAGACGGAATGATACCAGTACTGAAAAAAGTATTTACCTACTTTAAATTTAAGGATAATTACTAAAAAGTATCTAAAATGTTTGAATAAAATGTTTGATTATATCTACCTTTTAACCGTTGCAGTGGCATATATTCAACAGACAAAAGATTTTCTATTGTGTCTAGAGGCGGTAACGCATTGTGTTTCTGTTAAGTTGATGTATGATTGAATATTGGGTTTTAAAAATTTTACTTTAACTCAGGTTGCTCCGGCAAAAGCTAAAGTCACTGATTATTTCTTTGAGTGTAAGGTATACTGAGCTATTGCCCTTTTGCATTGCTACAAAATGTATCTGTGGTTTGCAGTTCAATATATTTATAATGTTTTGTGTTTAACAATGATGTTGTGTTTTGGTTTGTAACATTTTTTTTATGTATTTAGTAAGCATGTATGTCTTTTAGTGCAATTAGACGATTTATCTACCTATACTTACAGTATGGCTCTTCTAAACTTGCCCATAATTTACTTAATGTTGGTTGTTTCTTTGTATAAATGGAACCCATTAAGGATCAATTTCATCGGATGCCGCTTTCTTACTTTTTGTGTTACTTGTATCTTTTATCCGGCCCATTAGCAATTAAATTACGAAAATAACGGTAATTTTATTATAGATAGCTAATTTCGATAATGTCTTAATTATTAATATAAGTTGTCTCTTATAATAAATAAGACTGTTCAAAAGTAAAAATCCAATCAATACGGCAAAAAATATTTATATGGCAACTCTTAAAAGTACCTATTATGGCGCCGAGTCTCTTGTAAAAATGGTTGGATGGTATTAAATTACCTTAATTTTTTATTCCGCTTGCAAGAACGGCTTCAACGTTAATAAAATATATCAAATTGAACTTTTTCCCAACAATTGGTATCATGATCAATCCATATAACGCTTTGATGGAGGTAAAAACTCACCGAAATCTATTCCAACAAACAGTCTTAGAATTGACAAACGACAATATGGCTGATCTGTCAAATTTAGTTCCACAAATTGCCGCGGGACTAAAGCGAAAAAACTAAAGTCTGTTTCACGAAATTCGTGAAACAGACTTTAGTTTTTTTTATTTGGGTTAAAAAACAATGTAGAACAATATATGCTTACAAATAACATGGAAAACGTGCTATTTCTACACCAGCATCATTTACCACAGATTAATAAACACATAGTGAATAGAGAGTGGCAACAACAACTTAAAACACTTACACTGATTCTACACAAATTGTACACAAATGATGAAACGATGACATAAGACTGTGAAATCGTTTCATAATAGTATTTTTATTAATCAAAGTATCAAATGACAAAAAACATAACTTCTTATAGAGTTATGTTTTTTGTCATTTGATACTTAAGGTATAGTTATATCAATGAATATAAGAGCAATTCTGGTCGACGCTCACACCATTACACCAAGGGATTTAAAATATAATTGAATCCAAAAAAAATTAAAAATGTCGAGTGACCTATAAACAAAACCACATGTCATAAAGCTCGAGCCCAAGTGAACTTGAGGACGAGAAAATTATGAGGATGTTTTTCATCTAAAGTACGCTGGCCGGGTGATTACTGTTGAATTTTATGTGGTAATTTAACTTTATCGTTTTCCTGATAATGAATAAAGTACTCGCGATAGTGCAGCGTGGGATGCAATGTCACGCACTGGTCTGCATT
Source organism: Leucinodes orbonalis (assembly GCA_019425675.1). NCBI lineage: Eukaryota > Metazoa > Arthropoda > Insecta > Lepidoptera > Crambidae > Leucinodes > Leucinodes orbonalis. The sequence continues at coordinate 16,071 of PQWD01010658.1, forward strand.
TCCAAAAACTAAAAAAACTTGAATAGTAAACGGAAAATTTTCTTTATGTAATAAGCTAGCAAAAAAGCAGCCATTATTGTTTACTAGCTTCGTGACATACAAAAAAAACATTATATTAAACTAAAAATGAAATATATTTAACCACAAATAAATACAGTGATTAAAATATAAATAAAACAGTAATCAAAAGTTACATGTAAATACGTTGAATATATCAGCCACCATAACCTCAGTAGTCGCGGACCCGAATCTATAAAATAGATTATATAAATATATATTAAATATACTTCTTCAATATTTTTTAGTTGTATGAGTAAAAAAAAAGTGTATGAAATCTTCTTGAACAAGAAACCACTTGCTTCAGGTTGGGCAATAAATGAGATATAGTGCTGATACTGTGATAAAACACTGGAATTTGTACCAAATTAGAAGCTCTAGGGTCCCGCGTTCTTTAGTGGTGGTGTGCGTCTTAAATCATCAATATGGTAGCTGTTAAAACCTTCTTTATTAAGGTTATAGCGGAGACCGACAGTTTCATATACGTCCTGAAGCTCGGAGGGACCGAGATGATATTTTCAGTCACCAAACCAAAGAACAATCAATTCACTAATTGCTTAACTTGCTCTAGACACTTTGCTAACGAGACCTTTACTAAAATCTTGATATAGCCTAAATATGCAAAAATCTGAACTTAACACTAATAAAAATAACTACAGAACCTTAATTACGTCGTCAATAGGCAAATGTCATTGCCATTGGTCCTGAACTTTAGGCGGATCAACACTGGTTATACATTGAAATAGTGTTAATTAAAACATACCAAAGCTCTAAATAAACGTAACGAAAGATTTTTGTTTAAATAAGTTGATATGTTCATGTCTTCGTAATTGATTTATTTTTCCTAGCACTTGCTAGTAGTACTTGTAACTCCTTTTTAGGTAATTGTGCCCACTAACTATATATAGGTAACAACGTATGTTGTGGCTAAGTAACAAAAGTAATAAATTTAATCTAATCAGTTACTGAGCCCTGAGAGAAAATAAAAAATGAATTTATTAAAAAACTAAAATTACTTACATAGCTTATTATTAAACACGAAAACATTTCATGAGATATAGATTTTTATTATTTTGTCTCACTCTAATGTCATTTAGAAAGCGCGAAATAGTGGAGAACTGCGCCCGCGCAATGAGTTTGCGCCAGTTTGTTTGGGTTGAAAAGAAAAATAAAATAGAGATGGCGGTCTCAGCAAACATTTCTGTGTACTCCATCAAAGGTGGTCCGATCACCCAGTGATGTCTGTTTGTATTGGTTTGGCAGGTTTCTATGTATGTATTTATAAAATAAGAATACACCTATATTTAGTACCTATCCATTTACTAACAAGCTACTTGAGATATTGCAGTATAAATTCCATATAGGTACATGAATCTGAAACAATTTAGCTAAGTAAGTGATTTAAAATCCATGTAAGTCTCACAGGACTCACAGGACCGATGTCCGTTGTAGCAGACGAGTTCTGCAGTGCCGCATCGAAATACTCGATAATAATCGTAAAAACATGTAATCTCATCAACAGCTCATTAAACGCCCCCACCAAGGGGACGAGCCTACCCGTATAGGGTGATTAGGCCTTAGTCGTCCACGCGGGCCCAGTGCGGGTTGGACGACTTCATGCACAACTTTAAAATCTCTTCGCAGGCGTGCGCAGGTTTCCTTACGATGTTTTCTTTTACCGTAAGAGCGTCGGATAACGTACATATAATTTCGAAAATTCGAAAACACATTGGTACGTGGCCGGATTTGAACCTCAGCCCTCCCGGTAGGAGGGCTACAGTCCACACTATTGAGCCACCGACGCATTATTTGTTCAATTTATAATAATTTTAAAGATAATGTTACCCGTTGCTCTATAAGTCAAGGTCCCAATTGAGCCAACGAATAAACCACGACAGGTTTAATGTTTATCGTCTCCACAGCAATGATTGCAGTTTATTAGCACTTGTTCCACTCCATTTTATTATTGTGGCAATGGGAAAGATTTAACAACTGTCCAATATTCACTATGCGTAACGCCCTAGTGTTGACTTGGTTTACTGTGGAGCCGTGCCATAATTCTAGACTTTCAGGTAAAAAATTTCCATTTCTGAAAAAAACCTATAACAATCATAACAAGTTTGTCTACCTAATAAAATTGATAAATTATAAAAGTAATTCCTAATATATCCGGTACAAGTATAATGGTAGTACCCTTTTGTAGAATAAGCATACTGTGAGGTCCTGGCATAAAGGGAGCGGCCACGAAACGAACTCGACAGAAAAAATTAAAAAAAACTAAAAAGACGGCACCCAATCATGTACGGAATCATCTTTTGTTTATAACAAATATCACTTGATTATCGTTTTTTATTTCCTGAGTAGGCGAGCAGGTGATTAATCCTTTCATACCTTTATTTATAAAATTTTCTTAGATACAAAAAAGCTTAACTTTTTTAAATAAATCCGCGATGACTCATCTTTAACTACCAATCGAGAGTACGGCGCAACATGAAAACATCTTCAATTATTAAAAAAACTATTAATTAATGCCGCGTAAACAATGACGTAGAGTTGCGGAAACCGAATCTCCTACAATGTCAATTAAAATATCATCAAATAATACTTTACACTTAACACTTATATCATCATCAAAACAATCCGGGATCGATTAAGGGATACCCATCACACGTCATCGTTTAATTATTGTGTATGCCTAGACCGGACTACTTAAAGCAGGGGTGGCAAACCAATGGCACCATATTTTTGGGACGTCACTGAACACAAAATTAATTAAGTGCGAAAAATATCATAATTACGGAAAAGTTCTATGCTACGCAACAAAAGCAGTTACACATTTTTTTAAATTTTAAACATAAATTGTAATTGCACGTGTAATTGATATATTTTAAAATTATACTTTTAGTTGTAAATAAAAAGTTGTTATTATTTATTATTATCCTTATAATTACATACGTTAAGTAACAGTTAGTTTGTGGTCTCATAAAACATTTCTTTTGAAAACTGGAACGTTCGTACGTAAAGGTTCACCGTCCCTGGCCTATAAAGTCTACGTCACGGACTAAATAAAGCCCTGTGTAGGTCCGTGGGTAATTTCCATTGGCCGGTAAAGGGCGGCAGAGCCCTGACCGTAGCAGGAAACAACAAAGCATTCAAGAATGCGCTCGTATGCGGCATATCTGAAGCTAAGATGGCGCGGACCGCTACTGTCACTTGCGCGCTACTGTTTAAAAGCAGGAATGTGTGTTGTTCTAGATGTTTCGAGTAAATATTAAAGAGTATTATAAAAAAATATTTGTGAGTTAATCAAGTTAATATAAAAATAACAAAATCAAAGTAAATGCAACCAATTGAAAAGAATGTCTTCCTTAGAAAATAACAAAATAGGTCTTACAGCGTTAACTATTTGTTTTAAAAAATATTATAAAAAGATATCTTCATCCTTCGTGTAACTAAATAGCCAGCTTACTTTATTATTATAGTAAGTGGTCTATTATACAGTCATCCTAAAATTGTCACCTAAAGATAAGGTACAGTAGGTACAGCTAGGAATTCAGACACAATGGGAAAACTATTGTCTGTGTTTAAAAAGATTTAAAGAGTGACTATCGAGTTTCTTGCCGGCTCTTCTCGAAGATCCTACTTATTCCGTAGAGTCATAAAAAATTAATAATAATATTAATTAACGATTCAAAACTATCTGTAACTGATTTATTTGAATAAAGTTTATTTTGTTTGGTTTGTGACGCTATAAGGCGTCTCTGGCACTCAAAGGGTTTGTTTAAAACATAATCTTCCCATGCAAATTGCATACGACCCAGTACACTGCGAATGTTAAGTTAGTAAAATAACTAAGAAGACTGAACTGTTTTTGGTATTCTATGTGTTCAGAGACAATAAATGAATACTTCGAAGACAGTGTTGAATCCAGCTATTATTGAAGTAAGAAGTAAAAGCTGAGCAGAAGAATAAATGATTGATGAACACAAGTAAATGATTTGATTTGAGTAGTGTGATTGAGGGATGAACTTAAGTGATCTTATTTTTTTTTTACAATTATAGGTTTGCGTTTGACGCCGCCTTGCCTGATGTTAAAAGCACAGACGAAGCGCCTAGGATGGAGCACGCTTACCTAGATAAAAACCTATTCACTCTTGATTTAAAGATCCCCACATTGTACCTTTCGGGAAACACAAACTCCGGCAGCGAGTTCCACAGCTTCGCAGTGCGAATAAAAAACGAGGATTCAAAACGCTTCGTACGACACTTTGGAATTTCCACCGTGTACGGATGGCGTTTTGCCGACTGACGGGTAGTTAGATGTGAAAATGGGCTTGGTGGAACAAGGTCATGCAGTTCCTGTGCACACTCCCCGAAGTGTATACGGTAGAAAACCGAGAGACTTGCGACTCCACGCCGGTGTTCAAGGCTTTGTAGTCGACTCTCGACCAGAGAGTCGTTTCCAATCAATCTTTTGGCACGCCTCTCGATCGACTCCAGAGCTTCCAGCTGATACTTGGCTGATCCGTCCCAAAGATGAGAACAATATTCCATACAGGCTCTCACTTGTGCTTTATAGAGAGCAAAAAGCTGATGTGAAGTAAAATACCTTCTCACCTTTGAGAGTACGCCAAGCTTCTTTGAAGCCAATGAGCTTTGGACTCAATAAAAGGACCAAAGTTAAGAGTCGATGTAAGAGTCGCGCCCAAAAGCTGGAGGCCCTCGGTTACTGGAATGGATACACCTCGGAAAGTAGGAGCAAGCTCGAAAGCTCTCTACTTCGTAGAAAAAGACATGCTTGGGTTTATTAGCGTTGAACCTAACAAGATTGTCATCTCCCCAATCGGCAACTGCCTTTAATGATAAGTTCAGACGCTCAACCATTGACTGTCTCAGAGTCTGAATTTCAGACCCACTAGCACGCGCATTGGACACGTAGCTCTCAACGACTGTGCTGTCATCTGCATACCCAAGAATACAAGGCTTTAGGAGGTCGTTAATGTGCAGCAAAAAAAGCGTCGCAGAGAGCACCGACCCTTGAGGAACCCCGGCATTAAGAACCTTAGCATCCGATGAGCATCCATCTATAACTACTTGCAAAGATCAGTTCCTCAAGAAATCTGAGACCCAAGTACAGAACCCTACGGGTAAACCATACGAAGGAAGCTTGTAAACCAGACCATCAAGCCAAACCCTGTCAAAAGCCTTCATCATCAGCTCATTAAACGTCCCCACCGAGGGGCACGAGCCTACCCGTATAGGGTAATTAGGCCTTAGTCGTCCACGCGGGCCCAGTGCGGATTGGACGACTTCACACACAACCTTCGAATCTCTTCGCAGGCGTGCATGAAGGTTTCCCACGATGTTTTCCTTCACCGTAAGAGCGTCGAATAACGTACATATATTTTTCGAAAATTCGAAAATATATGTACGTTATGTTGTCAAAAGCCTTGGAAATGTCTAAAGAAACCGCAAGTGCTTCGCCGTGGTTCTCTAAAGTTCTACTCCATATGTATGTTGCATACGCTAGAAGATCTCCTGCTGACCTATTTCGGCGGAATCCGTATTGCTGGTCACTAAGGAGTTCATTATCTTCAATCTACCAGAATCAATCTTACCAGAATACAGTCGAGTTATCTACACGGCTACATTTTACTCGCATCTTTCTTGTTATAATTTTTAAGTTGTTTTTAGGGTATATGCTATTAGAGAACCTATTTGCTCGTTTGCTAGTTTAATCTCTTCTCTTTAACCTGTTGCAGTCCACTGCTGGACATAAGTCTCCCCAATTTTGCGCCAGTTATGCCGGTCCTCCTCTATCCTCATCCAGCCTCCACCAGCGACCTTTCGCAAGTTGTCGGTCCATCGGCCGGAGGGCATCCTACGCTACGCTTGCTAAGACGCGGTCTCCACTCCAGAACTCGTCTGCTCCACGGCCATCGGTCCTGCGATAAACGTGATCAGCCCACTGAAAATTTGTAATATAACTATAATTGGCAGCCCACAAGTGAAGGACTTAGATTTAGAGAAATTGCCGTACGATTTTTTACTAATCACATGTTGATAAAAAAACCTATCAACTTATATGTAACCATTTCAGGTTGAATGAAAAAAGCTGCAGACTGGGATTCCTGTCGCAAAACGAGGGAGATTTATTATTCAGCAGTGGCTTCGATAATTTGAAGGAATTCATTAGCCCTGATATTATGTTAAAAATATATCAAATAAATGGGAAAGGTTGCCTTGTTGCATTTCTAAATTTATCATTAGTAACACACGAGCTTTCGAAAAACTTCTAAGTATTTAATTAGATTTTATAGTTAAGCTTTATAACTAAGGACTCAACTTGATAATTGTAGTTTAAATAATACATAAAAAAACTACTTAAATGGAAATAAATAGGGAAGTATTATCTTATTCATCTTATTGGTAACAGTATCCAACCAGTCCACGATTTCACTTGGATCCAAGAGGTAAGTAATTGAAAATATGTCTAAAAACGAACCTGTGTAACTTCCCGCCTAAAATGATTAGGCCTTGACGTTTTTACTAAATCATGCAGGTTAAGGAGAGTTCAGTTTATAAGTATGCGCGATGCTGCGCCCGCGCAGAGTACCCGCCGACCGCCCGCTGCATAGCACTGACCTCTTAAACTCCATTGTTATAAAACAATATAATAATATAACAATTTTACATATTAATATCATATTATATATTTTGTAAAGTGAAAAATGCGTGACAGATACAATTAACGCGGTTTGTGTAAAATGATCTTTAATCTGTGATAATTATAACAAGTGCATTTAGACGGAATTGTTTTTGTTATAAACAAGGAAATAAGTTGTAAAGGACACAATGTGGTGGATTTTGTGCGTGGTAGTGATGGGTGTAGCTTCTGGAATTACCGGTAAAGTTTGCTCATATTTTATTTGATAAAAGCTTTTTTAAAGAATATTTTATGTTATCTGTGCTTTTATTATTTGATGACCCTTGTGGTGTAATGGTTAAGATGTCGGCTACTACACCAACGGTTCCAGGACTGGTCCTAATATTCGTGAGCATGAACATTGAACATGTTTCAATATGTATCATCATCAGCCTATATCGGCCCACAGCAGGGCACAGGCTTTCCAGCACAGCATAACTATGGGGAGACTTGAGTCCAAGCTGATCAGTTTACTATACTGGTTGAATTTTGAATCAGTGGTATCCACTCGACCTATTATGAAATGTTTTATGGATCCCTAATACCATATAGAGTTATCATAAGTATTACAAAATAAATTATAAATAAATAAGTTGTCGCATTTTATTGCGCAATTCGATTAATTTATTATAACTCGTATAACTTCATACAGAGCGCCTGCGCCGCCCTCCGCCCACAACGCGCGCCTTGAATCTGCATAATAAAAAAAATTTTTTTTTTCTAAGTCAAATTTTTTTTATTGTACTATACAACTTTGCGATTGATCAATAATACATATTATTGATCAATCGCAAAGTGTTTACATAATTTTTAGGGTTTACAAAATATTTAAACTTTTGGATCAATAGATTTGCCTCATACTTGGGGGATGTACTTCAAATCACAAGCAGGGTCTTATTTTAAAAAGGCCAATGATTTCGATTACACGCTGTATATTTTAATTTGTTTGTGTTTATTAAGTGTTTCGGAATTGTTAGCAAATTGAGCTTTAAAAGCCTTTCTGCTGATAAGCATCAGCTTATAACGGTAACAATCCTTCCCCTTAACTATCTTAGTATAAAAATCACGTCAATTCATCGATCCATTCTGCTGTGAAAATCGGACAATCAAACAAACACACGGCATGAGCTCATTAAACGTCCCCACCGAGGGGCACGAGCCTACCCGTATAGGGTGATTAGGCCTTAGACGTCCACGCGGGCCCAGTGCGGGTTGGACAACTTCACGCACAACCTTTGAATCTCTTCGCAGGCGTGCGCAGGTCTTCTTCACGATAAGAGCGTCGGACACGAACGTACATATAATTTCGAAAGTTCGAAAACACATTGGTATGGGACGGAATTTCAACCTCAGCCCGCCCGGTAGGAGGGCAACAGTCCACACCATTGATCCACCGACAAAACAAACAAACACACACTTTTATAATATAAGTATGGATAAGCAAGGGTATGAGATCACTGCCGGTAGTTAGAACATTGACTACAAAGCAAGCTGGCTATAGAAGAGGTTTAGCAGGAAGAGTCCTTCACGAGACTAGACGACTTAATTGCATTTGCATTAAAAAAACTGTTTACGATCGTCAAACAACTTTCCGTTACAAGTAGGTCATAAACACACTCGATCCGCCCGTCCATTGATATTTTTTATTTGTAAAAAAAAATGTCGTTCGTGCTAAAATCAAGCATATGTACCTTACTACTCAGTACCTATATGAAGGCATGGCAGTGCGGGCCATGCGAAGCGCTACCTACCTTTTCTCGAAGTCATTCGTCGTTTTTAGGACTCATAGTTTCCTCTTATGAGTACTTTAGATTTTAAAAATATATAAAATACGCCGATGCCGTCACCGACACGCTGATGATCATCAAAATGTTTTGCTACTTCCTGAAATGCTAGAAAGCTGAAATTTGGTATGCAATCTAACTATAACACCGAGAGCACTTTACACCGACGGTCACGGCTACAATCTAGCCTGTCCTATACACTACGCGCAAAAATGCCCGAGGTTAGCCGAATACGATAGTGTAGGGAGGCACTTCGGCTTTGCCTCGCCTCTGGCGACTTCCGTTATTTGTCGGTTTTTGGACCGAGTCAAAGGGCTTGAAGTCGCACGAAGTGCGTTCACGAAGTACCTCTCTACACTACCGGGCCGGTCTCGGACTTCTTCGCGAGTAGTATAAAGGATGCATTAGGATGGTAGCCGTTAAAACCCATTAATGCGCATTGGGCCCGCGTGATGGGTTACGGCCCAATCTTCCCATGGCTATGCTGTACAGGAAAATCTGTGCCCTACAGTGAGACGTTACCGGCTGATATTGATGACTACAAAAAGAAGTATCGTGTAAGAAATCCCAAAATGTTCCTGCAATTTTCTTAACATCATCATCAGCTTATTAACGTCCCTACCGAGATGTACGAGCCTACCCGTGTAGGATGTCGCCTTAGTCGTCCACACGGACCCAATGTGGATTGGCCGACTTCACGCACAACCTTGAATCTCTTCGCAGGCGTGCGCAGGTTTCCTCACGATGTTTTCCGTCACCGTAAGAGCGTAGGATAACATACATATAATTTCGAAAATTCGAAATCACATTGGAACGTCTCGGGATTTGAACCTCAGCCTTACCGGTAGGAGGGCAACACCAATGAGTCACCGACGCTCTTAAATTTTCTTAACAATATACCTTCATTGTTATTTAAAGATTAGAATCATTAATAGTTAATTAAGAAATCTCTTTTCATCGCAAGTGCGTGAACCGGATGATTCGCGTAATCTTAATAATGCATTGTACGTCAAATGAGTCCGGTGAATAAAATTTATTGAGGTCTGGTTTTCCCTGTATATGTATATTTGTATACAAGGGCTTGGTCTTGTGTTTATTCACGATAATTTTGATCTTTTTAAATGTTCTAGAACGTTTTACTTTTAGCTTATGGTGATTTGACGTAAACAGCATATCGGAATTTTTATCCTATAAAAATTTTAAAATAAATTATGATTCATCAGGAATTAATTTCGAATAATAAACAAAAGTGTTTATTAAGTTTAACGCTTTACAACTATCTTTTATAAGTATACTACGATGAAATTGTTTTGTTATGCTTAAACCTTATATACAAACATAATCAAATGCGGCTTAGTGCAGCTTGCTTGCAATTTTTGAAAGACATTACAAGTAGTGTTTACTCTAAACTCTAAAATGCAAAAAAGTTTAATCAAATAAAGACAGATGTTTGATTTAAGTAACGTATCAAAAGATGTATTAATTACTCGCCTCCCTCGGTTCAACATAAATCCTTGGCCATAACCGGGTGTTTGGTAAAGACAATTACAATAAAAGTAAACAACAACGAAAGAGGTGCAGTTAAAGATATTTTTATAAATTGAGTTATTTATATGAGCGCGCAGACGTCACTCGCAGCCTTGTGACTTGAGTAACCCGTTTGTGGCGTTTTTTCCCGAAATAGGCTGCAGGCTTAGACCTAATTAGTATGTTGTTCAATAATAATTCTTACACTGAGTTACATGGGTTAATTGAGGAATCAATGGCATTATTTTAACTTGTTATCGCGTTCCGTTGACGATCTCACAGGTACACATACCACTATAGGTATCAATGGTCGGTCAAACTCAAACTATAATTATTCAAATAAATCTTTTACGAATATTTTAGATTGAACCACCTTATTAATTTTTCTTAAATCACAAACGCTGTGAAAAGGTTAATTTGTACTTATCGTTAACTTCTGTTACAGATTAATTGTAAATAAATAAATGTATACTTTGGCAAATGGGGGCCATACGTGCGCAGCTCGCGGTACGGATTGACTACCATCATAAGATAGTGACTGGGACCGACGGCTGCACGTAATCTCGCACTAAATTATGTGGGGAAAGCCTGTGTCCTACAGTAGGCTGTTATAGGCTGATGATGATATGGCATGTTTCCCCAGAGGAGGAGCACGCGCAGTTCCCGAAGGTTTTCCACCTGGACGAGTACAGCCAGTGCCTGACGCGGCGCGGCGGCCTCTACTGCCTCGGGGACTTCTGGCTGACGCCGGAGGGACGCCACGATACCTTCAAGTTGATGCTGGTGAGGGTTCAAGACAATCATATACCTTTATGAGATTGATAGTGAATTATTGTCGTCTTGATGGGTACCCCAATCTCACTTACATCTTCTGCCATTTAAATATGTCCTGTTCTGATTTGTATTTGACTGGATTTTTCATTTGTATATATGTAGTAACAAAATGCGATGTTTATTCGTTGTGAAGCACCCAAAATAAATTAGGACTCTCACACTAAGTACGTAAGTTAGTTGTTTAGTTAAGGATCGGATTATGTGTGTACATACCTTAAGTTGTATGAATATTTGAGAATATATTTATGTTTACTTGTTTATCACTATGATACAAATAATCAAAAATATATCTTCAGGAATACTCAAAAAACCCTCTAAATTTCAACCGCACAAACATCCACCGGGGTTACTGCGTAAGCAGTCGCTGCCCGCTCGAGCAAGCTAAGCTAGATGAGCGAGCCGAGCTTACTGCAGCAGCTGAGCGAGCGGAGCTAAACGGGACGCGACGATTCGAGCGCTGCGTGGACCGGTGGGCCCGCGCCCCGCGGGTTCCGAGCCATGCCAGAGGAGATACAGTACTGTCGCACTTCTGAACAGTATAAGTCGAGGAAAATCCTACGCGTGGACACCCCAATGATGATATTCCTGGTCGTGGTCGGCTTGATACTGCTGTTCAACGGTGTTGGCACTGCGTACGATTTATTGCTGCCCGATGAATGTGAAAGTAAGTTTGTGTATTCAAATGTTAGCGATAAAGGTAATGTAAAGTACTGTAAGTGTAAACACAAATAAAATTTGATTAGTAAGACCAATGATGTAAAAAGTATAGATTCGTGATATGCTCATAAAACAACTGAAAAAAGTGTTCCGAATACAGCGACAGCACATATACACATATTTCGAATGTGCGTACATTTACCTAAACAAAGAGCCTACGACTGTATTCTCTTTGGCGGTTCGTTTTTGAGGCACGGGTGGCGTATCTTCCTTTATATATACAGAATATAATTGGGTGAGACCATCAACTATATAACTCTTATTAGGTACAAATAAAACTACTTAAAGTAAGTGACTTCCCTTGCTAATACGGCTCTGAAAAAAACCATCACGACACGATCATCTTTAAGACTTCTTAATTATCATTTCATGAAACTCATTACTTACTAGTGACACATCGTTTAAGTTATTAAGGTCATATATAATGTTTGCGAATCATAAATATACAATTGTGATCAAAAAATTATTGTGCCATCACGAAGATAATTTCTTAGACGTTACGGTTGTAAGAACCATAATTTATTATAATTATTGTTTACGGTTTCATTTAGTCATTGTAAGGACATTGCAGGTTAGATCTCCTGATTGTCTGAAAAAAGATAACTCCGTGTTTCTAAGGGCACGTTAAGCTGTTGGTCCCAGATATTTCTTAAGCTGGCAGCTAGGGGCGACGCAGAATTTTTCTTTCGTTCATGATCAGCTCATTATACGTCCCATCGAGGGCACGAGCTTACCGTATAAGGTGTATAGGTCTTATTTTATGCACAACCTTTGAATTATTTCGCAGGCATACGCAGGTCTTCACGATGTTTTCCTTCACTGTTTTTTCTTTTGATAACACCCACCAACCCACACTAGGCCGCGAGGGGGGTGTGACCAAAACTGCCACAGCCAAGCTATTGGAGAAGGCACAGATTTCCTAATACAGGAGATGGGGCAAGCCGCGTTTAAAGTGCGACAACTAAGCTCAACGAGCATACACTGGCTGCCAGTTTACGCTCTGTGAGACGAGTCAAGACGCACGAATATTAGAAGAAATAACGGTTTTTTTTTTCCAAAATGCCATCCTGTGCAATTGTAACATGCCATCATCGCAATGAATCAGAATTTACCAAGAAATATAATAACTTTTCAACAGGTAAGAACCGAAAAGAAATTGCGACACTGGGACTGCCTATAAACTTGGCGGCTTGTCCAGTCCAATTGTATATTCGGATGTCTGTGGGAGAAGGCCTGCCCCTGCAGTGGGACTTTATGGTCTGATGATCTGGTTAAGGTGGCAGGTAGCAGATGGATGTCAACTGCAAGGGATCGGTCCGCGTGGAAATCATTAGGGGAGGCCTTCGTTCAGCAGTGGACTTTCTAGGTTGTAATGATGATAATGATGATGATGATGATGTTGCAGGACATAAGGGCCTGATGGCGTGTCGCTGCGCCACAACTGGCGTCGGCTGCGCGCGGCGCCCAGGGACCACGACCCTCGCCTCGCCACGCTCGCGCCTCTGCAAGGAGTTCGGTATCTGCACTACATTTATACATACTTAGCACTTAACAGAGTCAAAGTCAGTTCAAAGTCACTCAACGCGCAATGGAGCGAGCTATGCTTGGTCTCTTAGGGATAAGATCAGAAATGATTTAATCCGTAAGAGAACTAAAGTTACCGACATAGCCCGCCGGATCAGCAAGTTGTAGTGGCAGTGGCTGGTCATTTATGTCGCGAAACGATGGCCGTTGGAGCAGACAAGTTCAGAGTGGAGACCGCGTCTCGGCAAGCTAGCGTAGGACGCCCTCCGGCCTGATGGACCGACGACTTGCGAAAGGCGGAAGCTGGGTGAGAAAAGCGGAGGACCGGGATATCTGGTGCAAAATGGGGGAGACCTATGTCCAGCAGTGGACTGCGATAGGTTGAAGAGAGAGCACTTAACAGATTAACACTTAGTTCGTCTTCTTCTGGAGTGACAGCATCAGTGCGGTTTTCACTATCTAAATCCCTTAAATCTGTAAAGGAGGCCTTTCTTTTGCTGGCTATTACAAGTGATAAGTTTTGATCCACAATGCAGGATCTAACAAGTGGATGATCGGCTCATTATTAAATTTCTGAGATTAATCGTTGGGGTTGTCACCGTTGAACCTGTTGGCTATCATCAGTATTAATATTTACCATAGAAGTCGTAAATCAAACACTTTTGCTATTCATATTTACATAAATAACACTAGCTTTTACAATCCATTGACTAGGATGTGACGTTTGTTCCATGATCTGGCATCTAATGATATCGAAATTTCGTATCAAGTTTAGTGGCATTTATTAACACAATCAGGTATATCTTGTTCCAACCTGTGCAATGAGTAGAGTTATTTTTTTCGTTTATGTAAAGCGTAAAGGGAGTAAATGTTATTTAATAAGCATAATATAGTCTGCAAATCATGTCGTGTACACATGTCATAGGATTGTTCTCTAGTTATAAGCTATCATTGTACTTATCTTACGAACGTGACTTGGGACAACCTGTTTGTGTATTAAATAAATAAATAATATGTTTATATTGCAGAACTATGATCATGATGCTGGTGATAGGTCTGCACGTGGGGCTGCTGCACTACACCGTGTACACCGACAACGTCAGGGACTTGGAGCGGGTCAGTCACTACCGCTAGCTATACAAATAAATTTACAGGAAGCTCACTCAGGTTAAACGTAGAAGTATCCAGAAACTATAAAATCTTTATCATCAGTTGATTTGTCACATATCATGACCAACTGATTAAATGTTGTGAAAATCACTTTGTGCGATTTGACCAGATTTGTTTAGGATACTGAAGGCTGAACCATCAATGATGATTCCGTTCAGCCGTCGGTCCTGATTTAATCTTAGTGTGTTAGTAGAATCAACATTTTCAAAAAATATGTAAAGAGATATCAATGTCTTCCGCAATACTTAAAGACGAAAGTCTTTGAGCAATGCGTCCTACCCCGTGCTAACATACGCAGCTGAGACATGGACACTGACTGCGGGATTGGTCAAAGTTCAAAGTCACTCAACGCGAATGGAGCGAGCTATGCTTGGAGTCTCTCTTGGGGATAAGATCAGAATGATTTAATCCGCAAGAGAAACTAAAGTTACCGACATAGCCCGCCGGATTAGCAAGTCGAAGTGGCAGTGGCTGGTCACGTATGTCGTGAGAACCGATGGCCGTTGGAGCAGACGAGTTCTGGAGTGGAGACCGCGTCTTGGGCAAGCGTAGCGTAGGGACGCCTCCGGCCCGATGGACCGACACTTGCGGTCGCTGGTGGGAGCTGGATGAGAAAGCGGAGGACCGGGATATCTGGCGCAAAATGGGGGAGACTTATGTCCAGCAGTGGACTGCGATAGGTTGAAGAGAGATCAATGTCTTTAGACATTGATCTCTCTTCTTAATTATATTACTTAATTATATTAAAAAATCAATAATGTTCAGTTCATAGAGAACCCGATCCTGATGCTGATGCGGAACGGCACCAGCTTGGTGCAAGTGTTCGCCATAATGTCGAGCTTCCTCCTCGGCTACAGCGTGCTGCTCAACGCCGAGCGACACCCGCCCACCCTCGCCATGCTGCCCAAGTTCTTAATCAACAGGTTCATCAGGTAACCAAGGAAATTAGAAAATATTTAGGTATCTTTGAGTATAGGAGTGCACTGTTGAATTAAACACAATTTTGGGAATAAAGCACGGTAAATTTTAAACTTCGTATTTTTTTCCCGAGGTTTCGGTAACTTTGCAGTTACCGTGAACACGAGCAGTCTCTACAATCCCCAAATCGTGTTTTAAATGTGTGCGTGCACGTCGCAAAAGTTTAGGACAAAACTTTTTTCCTATTTTTTTTGCCGACTACCTTTTTTTCGTGTTTTTTAACCTTAGCTTGCCTGGAAGACATCGCTCGTAGCCATAAGGCCGAAATTGCCCACTGTATGGATTTATAGAATTACTCATGTCGTTTGCGGAGAGACAAAAAGTTTTTTTTTATTATTTGTGCCACTCTAGTTGATTGGAAACCAGGCATAGTTCTGACTCTTCGCAGTTACCTTATCTTAAAACTTACCTGCAAATCTTTGCTTCCCCAGATTGACTCCAGTCCACCTGTTAATGGTGGGCTTCGCAGCGACCTGGTGGCCTGTGCTGGGCGAGGGCCCCGTGTGGTCGGTGGTGGAGGCCGGGAGCGCGGCCTGCCGCCGCAAGTTCTGGGCGCATGCGCTGTTCCTGCACAACCTGATCCGCCCTGAGGACCAGTGCTTGATACCTACTTGGTAATTTAAAGCTCGGCTTTTTAAAGATCCAATGTTAAATAACCTTTGAACGGCAATGACACCTGAAGGCATCAGAAACAATAGATTTTCTATTGTGTCTGGATTCCTGGCGTTAAAGCCCTTTTTGAAACAACGAAGGAGCTACGACTGCGTTGCCATCTTAAAAGAGGAAAAGGAAATGGAAATGTTGAGAATGTGTTTCTACACCTTTATTTTGGTAGCCTTATTCACTCGCCTAAAGAAACGCACATTTTGTTTCACGCTAGTTTTCTTTCAGGTTGTGGTGTCACTCTGGTTGAACCAGGCAATTCGTGACCAAACATGACTCTCCCATACTTGATCACGCAAATGTATTCCTTGCACAGGTTTCTAGCAGTAGATATGCAGCTATTTGTGGTGATCAGCCTGCTGACCTTGGTGCTGGCGAAGCGGAGCAGACACGCACTACCGGTACTGGCCGCCCTTATCGTGGCTTCAGTCGTCCTGAATGCTGTTCTTGCCTATATCTTCGATTGGAAGACCATGCTGTTCATCTTGAATACAAAGTGAGTTTTAATAGCCTTTTAGCCTGGACGTTAGTATTTCAAAGAAGTGTAGCTTCAGGGAATGTGTACTAACACTCCATGAATATACCTCCACCCTCCACGAGACGCTGGAAAGGTTTCCCTTCTTATTCTGTAGATCTACCCAAAATTCGTACTAAGCGCTTCGCTTCTACCTATTTGGTGCGAGCTGCTATAGAGTGAAACTCCCTGCTTGTGGATCTGTTTCCTTTGGATTATAATCTGGGCCTTTTAGAGTCGAGAGTGAATAGTATTGGAGATAGAGCACGTTCCATCTTCGTCACTTACCATCAGGTGAAATAGCAGAATGGTCATCTGTTTCATATAAATAAAATACAAAAGAAGTTGCGATGTTACTGGACAAATGAGGAACGCTTCTTCAGAAATAGGATGCCATATCCTCGTTTAGTGTTGCCGTGTGGCATATTGTCAATTTGTTATCTATTTTTCGAGTACAGGGATGGATAACTGATGATGCGGAGGACGGGGATATCTAGCGCTTAATCGGAGAGATCTTTGTCTAGCAGTGGACTGCAATAGGTTCAAGAGAAGTAGAAGAGTCATACTCCAACATGAATGGGTCAGATCGACAGGAGTGATACCAAGGCTTCCCAGAAAACCGGCAAGAGTGAGGTTACCGGAGGATAAGAAAGTGAAAGACTGGGATATCTGGCCTAAAACGGAGAGATTATGTCCAACATTAGACCGCGGTAGGTTGAGGATAGTTCCCATTTTCACAGCCAAATAACTCTTTGGAATTAAATTTCAGGAACGCGCGCAACATATTTGCCGAAGTGCCGTCGTTCAACTACTTCTACACCGCGCCGTGGGGCAGCCTGCCCTCCAGCCTCATAGGGCTATTCCTGGCTTTCTTATGTTTCGAGCTCCGGGAGAAGGGCTTTAAACCTGAAAAATATAGGGTATAGTTCATTATATATTCTTGAAAATCCTCTCACTGAAAATTTACTTTATTAAAATAAATTGTTAAGAAATACTTTTCCATATTAAAAAAATAAGTCTAATATAAGTATATTGCAAGTTGTTGTTAAAATTTAAATGAATAATTAAATTCAATTAATGAACGATTTAGTTCGTTATGCTTCTTGGTATAAATTACCAAGAACAATCATGAACTAAGTCGTGTATCGTTTCGATGTTGTTGTTTTTTTATGTTACAAAGTAAACAGGACGGTCAGGACACTCACCTGATGGTAAGTGATACGCCTGCCCATATCAGAGCGGCATTGAAGGAGACCAACCACTGATAGACAGTTATAATTCTCCGTCAACGTACAAGACCCCCGAGGTAACAGATGTTAAGTCTCTTATACCCGGTAATTTCACTAGCTACAGTGCCCTCATCCCGAAACAAGAGTGCATAGCACTCTTATTTCACGGGACGATATCTGGCACTGCGTTGGTACCTAAGTAGAGGACTCAGTATCGAGACTACCACCTAGTTCAATATATCAAAAGTGTTGTACCATGTCCCGCAGTGTCTGGTATGGGCGTACCATTGTAGCGTGCCGACGCTGGTGTCGCTGGTGGTGTCTGGGCTGGCGCTGCAGCACGCGCGGTCCCGCACGCTGCTGGCGGCGGCGCTGGCGCTCGACCGGCCCGTGTTCAGCGCCATTGCCGCGCTCTGCCTCTTCGGCATGGTGCACGCCATCGACAGTATGTGCTCATCACATAAATATGCCTGTTCATCATACATCGTCATCATCATACCAATAACACGTGTCGGATAAACGGTACCCGGCGCTGGAACCCGAGGCGCGCAGGCAGGGTCGCCATATACAGCGCGTATTAGGAGCTCAAGTAAAAAAACGACATCAGAACCAAGACTGACTGTTTATTGTTGTAATACACGATTGAATATCATTTAAATTAGGTTACACGTGTCATCACAAATATTATTATAGAAAGTACTTAAATAATACACTACCTATACGTTAAGTACCTAACTATACGTTAAGTACCTACTTAACGTATAGGTTACCTTACCTTCGGCTGCGAACTAACTGTCCCTGGCATGCCATCACACCTGTCTTTAAGAAGGGTCAAGGTTAACATTTCATTTGCTATGATGTTGGTCCAGATTTGGCGTTTCTAACATCATCTTCAGCTCATTAAACGTCCCCACCGAGGGGAAAGAGCCTACCCGTATAGGGTGAACAGGCTTTGTCGTAGGCATGATGCAGGTTTCTGCACAATGTTTTTCTTCAACGTAAGAGCGTCAGATAAACGTTCATATAATTTCGAAATAATTGGTACATGGCGAAACTTGAACCTGACCTCCAGATCGGAACGAAACAGTCCACAGCCGGCGCTTGTTTATTTTTTTATGCTTCATTAACCTTTTTTTTATATGTTGTGAGTGTACAGGACGGTCAGGACGCTCACCTGATGGTAAGTGATACGCCTGACCATGACAGAGCGGCATTGAAAGAGACCAACAACTGATAGTCATTTATTGTACGGACAAGCGCGTACATCAATAAGCGTCAGCACAATTTCGACCGACTTTTGTTAATACGCAATCATAAATTAATCAATATAAAATCAGTTCATCATCAACCATCAAACAAATCACGCGTTCTCACTTTTATTATTATTTTTTATTTTATTTACCATCAAAACCCATCTAGAGTTTAAATAAAGTACAAATAAAAGTTCATATTTTAATAAACATCCGTTTTATCATTAAAATAGTCTAATAAGCTGCGTATTCCGTACAGTTATTCTCCGTCAGTGCCGCACTGCGTCCGACACCAGAGACAACAGATATTAGGTCTCTTTTAATCGCAAATTTTCATCATCATCATCTTGTATACTGCACATATGTCCACTGATCAAAGAAGGTTTGATGGTTTCTTGAAGAAAGACGAAGGAAAATTTGGCGCTTGTAAAATATAAAAGAAATGTAACTTTGAAATGTGTGTCGTGATTTATTTTATTGATCGTATTTTGTACAAATGCAAATCGATTATAATGGCAACACTGATGCTTTATGGATGTGACGTCACACTGAACTATTATTAAAAGATGGCGCACGCTTCTGCAGGTAGTTCATCGTGAGCATTCGAAGGAAACAGTCGCCTGGGGAACCTCCGTCGCGTTATTGAGAGAATAGTAGAGTTAAAGAGTATTTGATATTCGAGAATCAACTAAGTACTCGAGCTAATTGTATTATATTCATCATTACATTACATGTGTGTAACTGGTACGCAGACTCGTTCCGTCGGCTGTCGGCGTGGAGCGGATGGCGCGTGTGGGCGCGCGCGTCCCTGGGCGCGCTGACGCTGCACTGGCCGCTCGCGCTCGCGCTCCTCGCCGCGCACGCCTGCCGCTACACCACTCCTACTCGCCGTGGTCAGTACACACACACATACACCACTCTACCTCGCCGTGGTCNACTGCGTACGATTTATTGCTGCCCGATGAATGTGAAAGTAAGTTTGTGTATTAAAATGTTAGCGATAAAGGTAGTGTAAAGTACTGTAAGTGTAAACACAATAAAATTTGATTAGTAAGACCAATGATGTAAAAAGTATAGATTCGTGATATGCTCATAAAACAACTGAAAAAAGTGTTCCGAATACAGCGACAGCACACATACACATATTTCGAATGACGTACATTTACCTAAACAAAGAGCCTACGACTGTATTCTCTTTGGCGGTTCGTTTTTGAGGCACGGGTGACGTATCTTCCTTTATATATACAGAATATCATTGGGTGAGACCATCAACTATATAACTCTTATTAGGTACAAAGAAAACTACTTAAAAGTAAGTGACTTCCCTTGCTAATACGGCCCTGAAAAAAACCATCACGACACGATCATCTTTAAGACTTCTTAATTATCATTTCATGAAACTCATTACTTACTAGTGACACATCGTTTAAGTTATTAAGGTCATATATAATGTTTGCGAATCATACAAATATACAATTGTGATCAAAAAAATTAATTGTGCCATCACGAAGATAATTTTCTTAGACGTTACGGTTGTAAAGAACCATAATTTATTATAATTATATTGTTTACGGTTTCATTTAGTCATTGTAAGGACATTGCAGGTTAGATCTCCTGATTGTCTGAAAGAAAGATAACTCCGTGTTTCTAAGGGCACGTTAAGCTGTTGGTCCCAGATATTTTCTTAGGCTGGCAGCTAGGGGCGACGGCAGAATTTCTTTTCTTTCGTTCATGATCAGCTCATTATACGTCCCCATCGAGGGGCACGAGCTTACCTGTATAAGGTGTATAGGTCTTATTTTATGCACAACCTTTGAATTATTTCGCAGGCATACGCAGGTCTTCACGATGTTTTCCTTCACTGTTTTTTCTTTTGATAACACCCACCAACCCACACTAGGCCCGCGAGGGGGGTATGACCAAAACTGCCCACAGCCAAGCTATTGGAGAAGGCACAGATTTCCCAATACAGGAGATGGGGCAAGCCGCGTTTAAAGTGCGACAAATGTAAGCTCAACGAGCATACACTGGCTGCCAGTTTACGCTCTGTGAGACGAGTCAAGACGCACGAATATTAGAAGAAATAACGGTTTTTTTTTCCAAAATGCCATCCTGTGCAATTGTAACATGCCATCATCGCAATGAATCAGTAAATTTACCAAGAAATATAATAACTTTTCACAGGTAAGAACCGAAAAGAAATTGCGACACTGGGACTGCCTATAAACTTGGCGGCTTGTCCAGTCTAATTGTATATTCGGATGTCTGTGGGAGAAGGCCTGCCCCTGCAGTGGGACTTTATAGGCTGGTGATGATGATGTTGCAGGACATAAGGGCCTGATGGCGTGGTCGCTGCGCCACAACTGGCGTCGGCTGCGCGCGGCGCCCAGGGACCACGACCCTCGCCTCGCCACGCTCGCGCCTCTGCAAGGAGTTCGGTATCTGCACTACATTTATACATACTTAGCACTTAACAGAGTCAAAGTCACTCAACGCGCAATGGAGCGAGCTATGCTTGGAGTCTCTCTTAGGGATAAGATCAGAAATGATTTAATCTGTAAGAGAACTAAAGTTATCGACATAGCCCGCCGGATCAGCAAGTTGTAGTGGTAGTGGGCTGGTCATTTATGTCGCAAAACCGATGGCCGTTGGAGCAGACAATTTCTAGAGTGGAGACCGCGTCTCGGCAAGCGTAGCGTAGGACGCCCTCCGGCTTGATGGACCGACGACTTGCGAAAGGCGGAAGCTGGGTGAGAAAAGCGGAGGACCGGGATATCTGGCGCAAAATGGGGGAGACCTATGTCCAGCAGTGGACTGCGATAGGTTGAAGAGAGAGCACTTAACAGATTTACCTACACTTAATTCGTCTTCTTCTGGAGTGACAGCATCAGTGCGGCTTTCACTATCTAAATCCCTTAAAATCTGTAAAGGAGGCCTTTCTTTTCTGGCGTATCACAAGGTGATAAGTTTTGATCCACAATTCAGGATCTAACCAAGTGGATGATCGGCTCATTATTAAATTTCTGAGGTTAATCGTTGGGGTTGTCACCGTTGAACCTGTTGGCTACCATCAGTATTAATATTTACCATAGAAGTCGTAAATCGTATTACACAATCCTCTTCAATCCCTCTTCTCCTGCTTACTTGAAGCGTCGTTTTGAGTTTCTTTGTGACACACACGGTCGTTCATTGAGATCGTCTGATGACCTAAAACTGAGAACGCCATTGCATTCCACGAAATTCTTTGATCAGTCTTTTACTGTCCAAGCAGTTCGCCTGTGGAATGCCTTGCCAGTTACTATCCGGAAAGCTAGACACCTAACTGCTTTCAAAGGTATGGTAACATCGCACTATTTATCATTAAAATAGTTGCTCTCTTCTTTTATTTTTATCTCATTATTGTTTTAATTTCTGTTATGTGTTTATTTAATCATATTTATGGTAGCATAGGTAGAATATGTATATATATGTATGTTTATTTGTATTTTATTTATTTTATTATAATTTTATTTCGATTTGAGAATTTATTTTAATTATTTACTTTGTATTATTTTAATTATTTACTTTGTGCAATTAAACCGCCTTCCTATTCTGTTTTAAAATGTTTCTTAAATGTAAGGTTGCCTGGAAGAGATTGCTTATTAGCAATAAGGCCGCCTTTGTACTTTTTATGTTTTATTGTTAATGTACTTTAAATTGTTAATTGTTTCGAAATTGTACAATAAAGAATATTCTATCTAAATCAAACACTTTTGCTATTCATATTTACATAAATAACACTAGCTTTTACAATCCATTGACTAGGATGTGTCGTTTGTTCCAAGATCTGGCATCTAATGATATCGAAATTTCGTATCAACTTTGGTGGCATTTAGAAACACAATCAGGTATATCTTGTTCCAACCAATGAGAGGTAGGAGTGATGATACAATGAGTAGGGTTATTTTTGTTCGTTTATGTAAAGCGTAAAGGGAGTAAATGTTATTTAATAAGCATAATATAGTCTGCAAATTATGTTGTGTACACATGTCATAGGATTGTTCTCTAGTTATAAGCTATCATTGTACTTATCTTACGAACGTGACTTGAGACAACCTGTTTGTGTATTAAATAAATAAATTATATGTTTTATATTGCAGAACTATGATCATGATGCTGGTGATAGGTCTGCACGTGGGGCTGCTGCACTACACCGTGTACACCGACAACGTCAGGGACTTGGAGCGGGTCAGTCACTACCGCTAGCTATACAAATACATTTACAGGAAGCTCCCTCAGGTTTAACGTAGAAGTATCCAGAAACTATAAAATCTTTATCATCAGTTGATTTGTCACACATCATGACTATGGAAAAATAAGAACTTAACTCACGACGTACCAATGCGTATTGAACGAATATCACCCTAAGGCAGTATCAGGGACCAACTGATTAAATGTTGTGAAAATCACTTTGTGCGATTTGACCAGATTGTTTAGGATACTGAAGGCTGAACCATCAATGATGATTCAGTTCAGCCGTCGGTCCTGATTTAATCTTAGTATGTTAGTAGAATCAACGTTTTCAAAAAATATGTAAAGAGATATCAATGTCTTTAGATAAATAGTTATATTAAAAAATCAATAATGTTCAGTTCATAGAGAACCCGATCCTAATGCTGATGCGGAACGGCACCAGCTTGGTGCAAGTGTTCGCCATAATGTCGAGCTTCCTCTCGGCTACAGCGTGCTGCTCAACGCCGAGCGACTCCCGCCTCACCCTCGCCATGTGCCCAAGTTCTTTTATTAACAGGTTCATCAGGTAACCAAGGAAATTAGAAACCTATTTAGTATTCTTGAGTGTAGGCGTGCACGTGTGAATTAAACACAATTTTGGGAATAAAGCACGGTAAATTTAAAACTCTCTTATTTTTCCCGGTTTCGGTAACTTTGTAGTTACCGTGAACACGAGCAGTCTCTACAATCCCCAAATCATGTTTTAAATGTGTCGCAAAAGTTTAGGACAAAACTTTTTTCCTATTTTTTTTGCCGACTACCTTTTTTTCGTGTTTTTTAACCTTAGCTTGCCTGGAAGACATCGCTCGTAGCCATAAGGCCGAAATTGCCCACTGTATGGATTTATAGAATTACTCATGTCGTTTGCGGAGAGACAAAAAGTTTTTTTTATTATTTGTGCCTATCTGGTTGATTGGAAACCAGGCATAGTTCTGACTCTTCGCAGTTACCTTATCTTAAAACTTACCTGCAAATCTTTGCTTCCCCAGATTGACTCCAGTCCACCTGTTAATGGTGGGCTTCGCAGCGACCTGGTGGCCTGTGCTGGGCGAGGGCCCCGTGTGGTCGGTGGTGGAGGCCGGGAGCGCGGCCTGCCGCCGCAAGTTCTGGGCGCATGCGCTGTTCCTGCACAACCTGATCCGTCCTGAGGACCAGTGCTTGATACCTACTTGGTAATTTAAAGCTCGGCTTTTTAAAGATCCAATGTTAAATAACCTTTGAACGGCAATGACACCTGAAGGCATCAGAAACAATAGATTTTCTATTGTGTCTGGATTCCTGGCGTTAAAGCCCTTTTTGAAACAACGAAGGAGCTACGACTGCGTTGCCATCTTAAAAGAGGAAAAGGAAATGGAAATGTTGAGAATGTGTTTCTACACCTTTATTTTGGTAGCCTTATTCACTCGCCTAAAGAAACGCACATTTTGTTTCACGCTAGTTTTCTTTCAGGTTGTGGTCTTTCACTCTGGTTGAACCAGGCAATTCGTGACCAAACATGACTCTCCCATACTTGATCACGCAAATGTATTCCTTGCACAGGTTTCTAGCAGTAGATATGCAGCTATTTGTGGTGATCAGCCTGCTGACCTTGGTGCTGGCGAAGCGGAGCAGACACGCACTACCGGTACTGGCCGCCCTTATCGTGGCTTCAGTCGTCCTGAATGCTGTTCTTGCCTATATCTTCGATTGGAAGACCATGCTGTTCATCTTGAATACAAAGTGAGTTTTAATAGCCTTTTAGCCTGGACGTTAGTATTTCAAAGAAGTGTAGCTTCAGGGAATGTGTACTAACACTCCATGACCTCCACCCTCCACGAGACGCTGGAAAGGTTTCCCTTCTTATTCTGTAGATCTACCCAAAATTCGTACTAAGCGCTTCGCTTCTACCTATTTGGTGCGAGCTGCTATAGAGTGAAACTCCCTGCTTGTGGATCTGTTTCCTTTGGATTATAATCTGGGCCTTTTAGAGTCGAGAGTGAATATGTATTTGGAGATAGAGCACGTTCCATCTTCGTCACTTACCATCAGGTGAAATAGCAGAATGGCTCATCTGTTTCATATAAATAAAATACAAAAGAAGTTGCGATGTTACTGGACAAATGAGGAACGCTTCTTCAGAAATAGGATGCCATATCCTCGTTTAGTGTTGCCGTGTGGCATATTGTCAATTTGTTATCTATTTTTCGAGTACAGGGATGGATAACTGATGATGCGGAGGACGGGGATATCTAGCGCTTAATCGGAGAGATCTTTGTCTAGCAGTGGACTGCAATAGGTTCAAGAGAAAAGTAGAGTAGAAGAGTCATACTCCAACATGAATGGGTCAGATCGACAGGAGTGATACCAAGGCTTCCCAGAAAACCGGCAAGAGTGAGGTTACCGGAGGATAAGAAAGTGAAAGACTGGGATATCTGGCCTAAAACGGAGAGATTATGTCCAACATTAGACCGCGGTAGGTTGAGGATAGTTCCCATTTTCACAGCCAAATAACTCTTTGGAATTAAATTTCAGGAACGCGCGCAACATATTTGCCGAAGTGCCGTCGTTCAACTACTTCTACACCGCGCCGTGGGGCAGCCTGCCCTCCAGCCTCATAGGGCTATTCCTGGCTTTCTTATGTTTCGAGCTCCGGGAGAAGGGCTTTAAACCTGAAAAATATAGGGTATAGTTCATTATATATTCTTGAAAATCCTCTCACTGAAAATTTACTTTATTAAAATAAATTGTTAAGAAATACTTTTCCATATTAAAAAAATAAGTCTAATATAAGTATATTGCAAGTAATTGTTAAAATTTAAATGAATAATTAAATTCAATTAATGAACGATTTAGTTCGTTATGCTTCTTGGTATAAATTACCAAGAACAATCATGAACTAAGTCGTGTATCGTTTCGATGTTGTTGTTTTTTTATGTTACAAAGTAAACAGGACGGTCAGGACACTCACCTGATGGTAAGTGATACGCCTGCCCATATCAGAGCGGCATTGAAGGAGACCAACCACTGATAGACAGTTATAATTCTCCGTCAACGTACAAGACCCCCGAGGTAACAGATGTTAAGTCTCTTATACCCGGTAATTTCACTAGCTACAGTGCCCTCATCCCGAAACAAGAGTGCATAGCACTCTTATTTCACGGGACGATATCTGGCACTGCGTTGGTACCTAAGTAGAGGACTCAGTATCGAGACTACCACCTAGTTCAATATATCAAAAGTGTTGTACCATGTCCCGCAGTGTCTGGTATGGGCGTACCATTGTAGCGTGCCGACGCTGGTGTCGCTGGTGGTGTCTGGGCTGGCGCTGCAGCACGCGCGGTCCCGCACGCTGCTGGCGGCGCGCTGGCGCTCGACCGGCCCGTGTTCAGCGCCATTGCGCCGCGCTCTGCCTCTTCGGCATGGTGCACGCCATCGACAGTATGTGCTCATCACATAAATATGCCTGTTCATCATACATCGTCATCATCATACCAATAACACGTGTCGGATAAACGGTACCCGGCACTGGAACCCGAGGCGCGCAGGCAGGGTCGCCATATACAGCGCGTATTAGGAGCTCAAGTAAAAAAACGACATCAGAACCAAGACTGACTGTTTATTGTTGTAATACACGATTGAATATCATTTAAATTAGGTTACACGTGTCATCACAAATATTATTATAGAAAGTACTTAAATAATACACTACCTATACGTTAAGTACCTACTTAACGTATAGGTTACCTTACCTTCGGCTGCGAACTAACTGTCCCTGGCATGCCATCACACCTGTCTTTAAGAAGGGTCAAGGTTAACATTTCATTTGCTATGATGTTGGTCCAGATTTGGCGTTTCTAACATCATCTTCAGCTCATTAAACGTCCCCACCGAGGGGAAAGAGCCTACCCGTATAGGGTGAACAGGCCTTTGTCGTAGGCATGATGCAGGTTTCTGCACAATGTTTTTCTTCAAGGTAAGAGCGTCAGATAAACGTTCATATAATTTCGAAAATAAATTGGTACATGGCGAAACTTGAACCTGACCCTCCAGATCGGAACGAAACAGTCCACAGCCGGCGCTTGTTTATTTTTTTATGCTTCATTAACCTTTTTTTTATATGTTGTGAGTGTACAGGACGGTCAGGACGCTCACCTGATGGTAAGTGATACGCCTGACCATGACAGAGCGGCATTGAAAGAGACCAACAACTGATAGTCATTTATTGTACGGACAAGCGCGTACATCAATAAGCGTCAGCACAATTTCGACCGACTTTTGTTAATACGCAATCATAAATTAATCAATATAAAATCAGTTCATCATCAACCATCAAACAAATCACGCGTTCTCACTTTTATTATTATTTTTTATTTTATTTACCATCAAAACCCATCTAGAGTTTAAATAAAGTACAAATAAAAGTTCATATTTTAATAAACATCCGTTTTATCATTAAATAGTCTAATAAGCTGCGGTATTCCCGTACAGTTATTATTCTCCGTCAGTGCCGCACTGCGTCCGACACCAGAGACAACAGATATTAGGTCTCTTTTAATCGCAAATTTTCATCATCATCATCTTGTATACTGCCACATATGTCCACTGATCAAAGAAGGTTTGATGGTTTCTTGAAGAAAGACGAAGGAAAATTTGGCGCTTGTAAAATATAAAAGAAATGTAACTTTGAAATGTGTGTCGTGATTTATTTTATTGATCGTATTTTGTACAAATGCAAATCGATTATAATGGCAACACTGATGCTTTATGGATGTGACGTCACACTGAACTATTATTTTTAAAAGATGGCGCACGCTTCTGCAGGTAGTTCATCGTGAGCATTCGAAGGAAACAGTCGCCTGGGGAACCTCCGTCGCGTTATTGAGAGAATAGTAGAGTTAAAAGAGTATTTGATATTCGAGAATCAACTAAGTACTCGAGCTAATTGTATTATATTCATCATTACATTACATGTGTGTAACTGGTACGCAGACTCGTTCCGTCGGCTGTCGGCGTGGAGCGGATGGCGCGTGTGGGCGCGCGCGTCCCTGGGCGCGCTGACGCTGCACTGGCCGCTCGCGCTCGCGCTCCTCGCCGCCGCACGCCTGCCGCTACACCACTCCTACCTCGCCGTGGTCAGTACACACACACACACACACACTCCTACCTCGCCGTGGTCAGTACACACACACACACACACCACTCCTACCTCGCCGTGGTCAGTACACACACACACACACCACTCCTACCTCGCCGTGGTCAGTACACACACACACACACACACACACACACACACCACTCCTACCTCGCCGTGGTCAGTACACACACACACACACCACTCCTACCTCGCCGTGGTCAGTACACACACACACACCACTCCTACCTCGCCGTGGTCAGTACACACACACCACTTCTACTTCGCCATGATCAGTTCCCCACACACACCACCATTCCTACACACGCATACGCGCGCACATACACACCTATGGCACATACACTATACACATACCTTATTCCTTTGTCAGTTTGTGCACACACACAAAAACCACCCCTACCTCGATAAGTTCAGCGCACAAACACAGATATACGCACCATCAATCGACCATCAAATGCATTACATAAGTAATCCGTGATTACAATCTTTGTTTTATTAGTCATTAATGGCATGATGTAACTTATTTCAGTTTACTGAATGGTTCGGCATGATAGTGCTGACGTACGCGCTGGCTGTGCCGGTCACGCTGTTGGTGGATATGCCGGTACAGAAGTTTTTCTCCTGGGTGCTCTCGCCGTGATTTACACGATACGACTTCATGTAAAAACTAAGTGTACAGTTAAGATTTAAGACTTTATGATGTATAGGGAATAGATGTGTAAATATAAATTGAATAAGAAATTGTGATAGTTCTTATTTTAAATAAGTAGTTTAGGCATATATTTAGATTTATTATATACCTAAATTAGCGCGCTGCGCTAGTTTAGGTATAAGTATATATATATCTGTGATAGATAGATAATCTATCGTGTCTGACGCCATAAGGCGTTATTGGTGGGTTAAATAAATGATAAAACTCTCTTCTGTATCAATGAATATTTATTAGAAAAGTTGATACAGTCTCAACCTTTCTAATAAATATTCATTGATTTACAATGAAGAAACGTACCATACGAGTATAAACCATATTTTAATTAAATCTATTTTATTTGCATTAAAATATTTTTCACAGAATTAATTTGTTTTATTTAATGCAGTACCCAAGGTTTAATTGATTCGATAATTATAAATAACCTAGATTTGACTAATTTTCCCTAATGTACAGCGATAACAGACACGTCGATGGCTCATTGGTGTGAATTGTTGCCTACCGATCTGAAGGGTGCAGGTTCAAAATACGCCACGTATCAAAGTGTTTTTGAATTTGTGTGTACGTTGATACGTCGCACTTTGAAGGAAAACACCATGAGGAAACCTGTGCACACCTACGAAGAAATTCAAAGGATGTGCGTGAAGTCGGCCAATTCGCACTGGGCCCACTCGGACGACTAAGGCCTACTCACCCTTTATGAATAGGCTCGTTCCCCTTGGAGTTGATGGACGTATAATGAGCTGATAATCAACATTATTTTGGTTTCTTGAACGTACAATCTTTAGTCCATTATAAGGTTGAACAAGACTTATATTAATAATAATTCCGCAAAATACCAGTAATTTGTCTTTCACGTAGTTTACCCTCTTATTTTATTGTTAAAAATGAAAAATCTTTCCAAACCTTGCACCGAATTTTTTTTTTGAAATCCTCAATATATTCATTTCGGACATTTCCTAGACATGTGACAGCGCTACATTGACAATTTGTTGACGTCTGTCAAACAAACGTCAACTGTCGTTACAGTTGCACGTAGTATTTTTTTTACAATTTGTTTAGCTCTAAGGATATGGAGTGGTTTTCCGTAATAGCGTAACACTCGTGATTAATTACGTAATCAGTCAGTGAAGTGTGAAAACTGGAAATGGGCAGCCACCACAGCCACGAGAAGGGTGAGGGTGGCAGTGGGACATCGACGCCTCGGGGTTCGCAGCGAGGGGCTTCCTCTCGCTCTGGCTCGGGGGGAGACCTGCAGGGCTTGACGGAGAAGGTGGAGAAGCCTCCGCCATCCATGGTGCCCGTCGAGAAGCTAGGGAAGGTGAGTACGATGCATGATTCAGGGTTAGGTTGTGACGTATGGCGAATGTTTGTTTTGCTGTCAAGGCTGCTGTTTACGGCAGCGGACTTGTGCATGCCCAAAACGTTTATGTGTACTGTGAATTCGCACTTCACAGAAACACTCGAAGATTGCTATTTATCTAGATCAAAACATGTTTTTAAACAACAGGTGGTTATCTCTGTTTAAAACGACTTTGCTTGTAAGCTTAGGACTACATAATGAATTCATTATATAAAAAGGAAATATAAATGTGTATTGACTAAACTGAAGCTGATAAAGTGGAAATAGTGACTTAATATTGATTTCTTTTATCTGGAATTGAACATTGTTTAGGTATTTTTAACTACATCCACTTTTTATTTAATCTAAAAACAAATTTTATTTTAATATTTAAAGCAGTTTGATTGAACTTAATCATTAATTTGTTGATAAGTAATCAGGGCCGGATTAGCCATAAAGCAAGAGTAGCAAATGCTGCGGGCCCCGTGGATTGAGGGGCCCCGCGCTACAAGTGGACCTACTTACTTGTTCGGACGCAACAAAATAAATAAAAATTAAAGTAGTGTAAAAAAAAGTAGGACTTTTCAACGTCACTGTCTAATAATCGATTTATTGATACATTTCTACCCTTCAAACGGCTAGATTTTACCCTTAACTAGGGATCCTAAAACAAAACCAGGGGCCCTTGACAGAATTTGCTATGGGCCCCGCGCTGTCTTAATCCGGCACTGTAAGTAATGCTATGATCTTTGAATTGCCTATTGTAATTTTGAAAAACTTCTATATCAGTACTAATTTTAACATCTTAAAGATGTAAAAAATCTTCTGTATTTTATAATCCCTAGCCAAATATGTCTGTAAGAACTGTAACTAATTTGACTATAGTCTGTTTTTTTTTACCCGTGAAGTAAATTGATATTTCCAGTGTTGCACAGTTCTGTTTTTTTAATAGTGATGTACTTCAATCGGTAAATTAGAGATTTACGATTTTATTTGATAATGAGGTATACCTTCCTGATTTATGATATTAAATGAATTCCAAATCTTTCCTATGAAAATTTTGGTCGATATGTGAAAAAAATTGTGTGTAATTTAACTAGCCTATCATATTAATATTTATCGTTATGTGGAAGTTTGTTTCTTCATTAACTAGTGGGAAGAACGGATGGAACGAAACGTGACCGGGATGTGCACATGGAAGTAGGCACCTAGACTAAATGACCTTAAAATTAGACCATCGGACCAGTAGTTCCTGAGATTAACGCGTTTTAACAAAAAAACATATAATATATACAATTTTGGTATATATAATATTAGTATATATATATAATATATATATATATATATATATATATATATATATATATATATATAATCAAATAATAACATTCATAGAATAAGAAAAATAATATATTAGTACTAGCCTTCCGCCCGCGGTTTTACCCTCGCTGGATTCGGTTGCATAATCCCACAGGAACATCGGAATAAAAATAAGCCTTTGTCCTTTCTCAGGCTATAGACAATCTCTATACTTAATTTGATCAAAATTAGTTCAGTAGTTTAGGCGTAAAATATTCGCCTTGATAATTTTAAGAAGTATGGATTACTATGTAAGTATATTAAAATAAACCTTGGTTGTAACTGATTAAAAATTTCGTGAGCTAATAAAAAAATTGTCAAGCATTTTCTAAGAATGATTATTCATCTGGAAAAGTCCAATACAACATACAGTATAAAATATAATGTTCAAATTACTGAATTTAATTTGTTACTATTGACTTGGTTTCGAAAATATCGCCATCCCTTTAGTATTCAGTAATTAAAACCGATTTTTTCGATTGAAACTGGTCTTGCGTATAGCACTATTAAACTTAAGCTGATATCATTAATTTAGAGTTTGACATTAGATATTGTCAATTTACTCCACGGGTATAAAAACACACTATAGTTACAGTTCTTACAGACATATTTGGCTAAGCCCAAGAGTGATATTGGTAACCATGAACCTTAGATAACACATTACCTTCAGGCTTGTATATTAGCATAAAAACATCAGAATATGTCAGCATACTTTAAAATCATTAAAAAATGTTTTTAATACAAAAATTATCTTAATTAGCAGATAAGGAATATTTTCTTTTAATATTTAAATTTGCGGAGATGTGATTTAGCAAACTAAAAATGTATGACCTTTGTCCAGCAGTGGACTGCGATAGGTTGAAGAGAGAAATATTATATAATCTGTGCATAAAACAAAAGGTGCTGTCCCAGTGGTACAACTTTTAAAAATCAAATGTGATACAATGTGAAAATTTTGCAACTTATTTTGTGTTAACATTATGCCATATGAAAACTGTGGGATAAATTTTCCTAGAGCAATATAGGGAGTGCCCTAAACAAAACGCTATCAAAACAGTGGTTTCGCCTAAACCCTATCAAATCAAGCTATAACAAAACAGTGATTTCATGGGCACCAATGCACTTGGACCTCTAGTCTTGCAAAAGTTTAGAATAGTAGAAGTTTAATTGTTGGTTTATCTGATGGAAAGATAGAACTCACTGGCATCCTGTTCACTAATAAAAATCATTGTTACAGTTTTTACAATGAAGAACTTACTTAATCACTTACCATACTTGCTAAAAAACTAAATAATATTTGTTAAAATTGCTCTTCATACTTCATAGTCAATGCAATATTCAAAATTCAAGAAAAGAGCGTACTCTTTCTTAAAAGGCCGGCAACGCATCTTGTAGTACCTTTGGTGTTGCAAATGTCCATGGGCGGCAGTATTCACTTTCCATCAGGTGATCTGTCTGCTCGTTTGCCCCCTATACTATAAAAAAAAAAAAAAAAAATATTTATAAGATATATCTTTCTCTGTACTACTTATTTTGCTTAAGATAAATTTAATATCAATACACTTCTTTAGCCAAAAATAAAGGGAATAATTTCTGAAAACTATTTAAAAGTGTCCAGGTATCTGTTTCTCACCTTTTAGTTGAAAAGAATGTTTTTTTTGTTATATGGTTATTTCATTAGATTAATCTAGTGCTTGTTTAAGAAATTTACACACTTTTGTAATGGTTAGTTGTAATTAGCAAACAGCATGTATTTAACATTATCTTAAGCTATCTTGATATGCGTCACATGACATGTTATCAAGTCATCAGTCATAGCTATATATAATTAAAAGGTCTGTCTGTGCTATTGAAACCTCATTTAAAATACTAAGAACTTTTTTCAATATATAGATTTTGTAAGGCATAGTGATACATGTGTAACCATGACCCAACATCTGTATTTATTTTACCACCTATGTCTAGCTAATAAATGATTTGTTTGTTTGTTTGTAATGAAGAAAATTATTGATAAATTATTCTTATATGCGGTTTTACTATCTTATATTTTTGACATGCATTGACATGCAAAGACTGTCCACATGAGGGTTAGTGATTCCGCCACCAGTGGGAAAATAAAGAAGCAACAAGTGTGTGCAACCTTTACATAAAGGGGGGGGAGGAAATATAGGGAGGATGAAGGTAACCACACGCTCAGGATAACAGAACGCAGTGTTGTTTCCCGTCGGTTTTCTGTTGGGCCTTGGTATCGATCCGATCGAGCCACCCCGTACCTTTTTTATATCAATTGAAAGGGCGCTCACCCGGTGGTAAGTGATACGCCTGACCATGACAGTTGCAGTGTTGAAAAAAATTCATAACATTAGGTAGTAATTTTTTTCGTTAACAATGCTCTGCGTCCGTCAACCGAGACGACAGATGTCTCGTCTCTTACGAGTATAACCGGTAATTTTATCTCTCATCCCGGAACACAGAAGTGGAAAACTTTAGTATTTCACGGCACGATATCTGGCATTGCGGTGGTGCCTACCTAGACGACTCAGTACCGAATCTACCACCTACATGCTGAAGTATGGCTCTCCCATAATATCTTTTACATTGATCGAATGGCGAGTTGTCAGCGCCTTGTTTGCTATAGAACAAGATTAGGATGCTGACGCTTACATCCCCAATACGAGTAGCGCGATACATAATAGGCTGATCCTTCTATAACAAAGGTCACCCCTAGTCCTTGTAAAGTAGTGGAAATTATGTTAGTTATAGCAAAACGATAAAAGTAGTACTTACGTCTTTCATAATATATTTTTTGAGGAAACAGTAGGTACATAATATTCAAAAAAGAGTTCTGGTAGGATTTAATCTAAATGAAAATAATAACAAAGTCTGCAACAATTTATATAGACTGCTAGACAGAAGGTGCGGTAGACATGTCTTACTGTCTACATTGTACTATGTATATATTAAAGTCGGAATGTGAAGTGCGAATGGGTCATCGGCTGTAAAAGCTAATAATAAATATTGCTCATCCTTTATCTTCGAGTTTTCTGAAACCCCTTGTCATTGCTCATAACTGTATCTATCAGACAAAGGTTTTCAAATTGAGACAACAGCTCTTATTGTGCATTATACAGATAATAGATTAAAATTAGGCTTGTTAGTCATGATTGAGAGAGTGTGGACTGTTGCCTTCCTACCGGGAGGGCTGAGGTTCAAATCCCAACACGTACCAATGTGTTTTCGAATTTTCGAATTTTCGAAAATATATGTACGTTATCCGACGCTCTTACGGTGAAGGAAAACATCGTGAGGAAACCTTCATGCACGCCTGCGAAGAGATTCGTAGGTTGTGTGTGAAGTCGTCCAACCCGCACTAGGCCCGCGTGGACGACTAAGGCCTAACCACCCTATACGGGTAGGCTCGTGCACCTCGGTGGTGCCGTTTAATGAGCTGATGATGATACATCCCTTTCTTCAGTCTATCGCAGTCACAGCACAGTTGGACATAGGTCTGCCCCGTTCTGCGCCAGATATCCTGGTGCTCCGCTTTATACAAACACAAGGTAATATCATACTGGAACAATACTTCAGGCCAAATTACGTCTTTTAACAAGAAAAAATACAAGGAATGAGATATTTAGGAATTCACTCCTTTCCAAAAACTTTACATTTCTTCAATTCTT
Organism: Leucinodes orbonalis; assembly: GCA_019425675.1. Lineage (NCBI taxonomy): Eukaryota > Metazoa > Arthropoda > Insecta > Lepidoptera > Crambidae > Leucinodes > Leucinodes orbonalis. The sequence goes on from PQWD01010658.1 coordinate 51,517, forward strand.
TTTATCCGACCATAATCTGCAAAAAGGGGAAGGTCAGGAACTATTTATTTCGGCCCCAAATTTTGGTAGTAGTTGTCCAGAAATTGGAAACAACTATGGCTATGATTTTTGTGTTACCGTTCGTACCAAAGCTAAATTTATCACGTTTATGGATCTGGGGGCACGGCAGTGCCCCCGCCAAGTCGAGCGCGAAGCAAACACTGCCGTACCATCCTTTACAGGATCCATTTCGCCGCATTTTCAGGCCCCGATTTGAGACCTTTGGATAATACCAGAGCGCTGAAATTTTCGTCATCTAGTATAACTTACTTTAAATCCAAAATTTCAAGTCTGTAGGTCATTTAGTTCCGACGTTAAGCGAAAGCAAAGTTTCGCATTTTCGACAGACACTCACTCACTCACTCATGATCATCAAAATAGAACTAGTACTTCCCATTAACTCAGAAAGCTGAAATTCGGTACAGAGTTAGGGTTTAATGGCTACATAAAGGGAAAACTTCGAAAATCGAAGATCTGGAGTACCTGGTGACCCTGCTTAGATAACAAAATCATCAAAATAGAACTAGTACTTCCCATTAACTCACAGAGCTGAAATTTGGTACAGAGTCAGGGTTTAATGGTTACATAAAGGGAAAACTATAACTTGGATAATCGAAGATCTGGAGTACCTGGTGACCCTGATTAGATAACAAAAGAGCCCAGCCAAACTATAAGAGATTGACATACCGCTTTTAAACAATATATTCGACGGGTTCGATCCCCGGGCAGTACAAACATTTGTGTGCATGAACATGTCTGTTTGTAATGGTCTGGGTGTTTTCTATGTATAATATGTATGTATTTACAAAAAAAAAATGTATACATGTATGTTTATCCGTTGTTTAGTACCCATAATACAGGCTTTACGCTTAACTTGGGGCTAGATGGCGCTGTGTGATTGTCAGTAGATATTTATTTATTTTATTTATTTAATATATATTTAACATGGTGGGCCGCTTCATCCGATGTCAAAAATCGGGGGGCACGGTAGTGCCCCGCCAAGTCGAGCGCTAGACCAATAAAACAGACATGTTGTGCACACAAATATTGTAGATACTGCCGGGGATCGAACCCGGAACCCTTGGTGTAGTAGCCGACGTTTCAACCATTACACCCAATGGGTCGTCTAATATTCCTTTCAAGTTTCTACAAAAAGAAGTAAAATCCCACCAAAACATTCTGTAAAAATCTAGCCAAGTCTCGATGGAGCTGCTTGATTATCTCTAAAAAGTAATGAAATCAAGACAAAGACGTGCCAAGTCTAAGGTTCCTTACTGCAATTAATTAATTATTATGTAATGTTGTGTGACTTGGCCGTTGAACATTCTTTATACGTTAGTGGCTTTATCAAGCCCAATCGATGGGCTATTGAATCACCGTCTTCCAAGTGGCAAATTTGTACCGTCAATGGGTAGCGATTCTGGCGACAGATTGGTGCAATGGTGTCATGAAGCACCTAGTTTTGTATCCTTGTGTACTCTTCAACGGCCAAGTCACACAACATTAACCATAATAATTAATTAATTGCAGTAAGGAACCTTAGACTTGGCACGTCTTTGTCTTGATTTCATTACTTTTTAGAGATAATCAAGCAGCTCCATCGAGACTTGGCTAGATTTTTTTACAGAATGTTTTTGGTGGGATATTTCTTTCATCTTTCATAGCGAAGCGATTGGCGAGACATCAAATGATAGGTGTAAGTACGCATTTATTCCAAATTGGCAGAAGTTTGTGACTTTAATCAAGTTATCTAGTAGTTTTAGTTAAGTTACCGGGTTTAAGGGACTTAACATAATATGTCATCTCGGGTGATTGGCGCGGGGCAGTAATTAAAATAAATAGTTCAAATCTTCGCAATTCGGTATTCTCCACCATTCGCAATAAAATACCAAACCTTATTTTCATAAAAGTGTACTTTATTTTACATGTCGTTTTATTGATCACTTTTGTTTATTTGCAATATTGTATTTTTAAATACACTGAAACCAATAAATATAAGGTCAATTGATGTTAGTGTGCAGTGACGTCACGTTTCAATAATCTCATACAAAATATATGGAAACGTTCCTTTTTGACAGTTCATAAAAAGTGCGTCAACGATTAGTGGTGTCAAATACCCAATTATGGCGTGTGCTCAAAGCGTCAACACTTTGCCTCGGTAATACTATATTTTATTATCGTAGAAGTATATGTGATAGAATCGGAGAAGGCCTGCGCCCTCCAGTGAGACGTCCTAGGCTGATGATGATGTTAGATAAGCACCTAAAATGGGTAAGTGGAGCGGTAATCATCCTTGAGTGCTAACTGCCTGAATCTCGGACGCTATATAGCTTTCAAATGAGATAGGTATTGATTTGATACAACAAGATATAGGGACTTACCTCGTTACAACAGCTTATATGAGTATTTGATTAGATGACTGTCTAGATAAGAATACGATCAATGTCTGATTGTGGATTGTTACTAGAGATTTCTATTTTTTCTTTATTTCAAGGAAAGACATTTTTTTAAACGGAGAAGGGAAAGGAAGGACGAGATTTGGGACTCACTAATTTGACGAAAGACGTCGATCGCATTGTTTCACGGCCGTGCATAAACTGTGCATAGGCCGTGCTCTTTAACACTTTTAAATCTTATAATCGGCTTATTTCTTTTGCCGAGTAAGAGCAAGACTCTAAGCTGTATCAGTATGTTTTCATACTTACAGCCTACTCCTAGACTAAGCTTCCCCCAAGGAAGCTCGACCTTAAGCGGTATTTGATTCCAATAGCGGTCACGCCAAAATTAAAAATTATATCGTTCTAATATAAATTAAATATTTTGATCCAGCGCAAAGTCGCGTTCAATTCCTATATCACTAAATCCGACTTAATCTCTTTTTGACAAATCCTGACAAATACATTGTAGTTTATTTCAATTATGCTCCAGTCTTATTTAAAACGAACCAAATATTTACTGAATGATTCCGTAATATATTATCTTTTAGAGATAGTGTTTACGATACATGTGAAGATGATATGGGTTCTATTTCTCGAAAAGCAAACAAATTTTTTTTTTATCCTACATAGGCAGACATTTGACCGCCATCTCACCTGATGGTAAGTGATGATGCGGCCGAGGATGGTTCGTGCCAAATATTCATTAATTAACTCGGGTTCAAATTTATTTAAAAAAATAATAACTAGAGGTAATGTAATGAATTCCTTTACCATAAACAAGGTTATAACCAAAAAAATTAAGGGGTTCGATTTGATTGAAGCATGAAATATTTGCATCGATAAAAGGAAATCGATGAACTGAACGGTACTGCCTCCCGTACCCTGCACACCCTGCAAAGTAATTAGTCATTACCACCCTACGGCCGACCGACCCTAAGAGCGTCGGTGGCTCAGTGGTGCGGACTGTCGCCTTCCTACCGGGAGGGCTGAGGTTCAAATCCCGACACGTACCAATGTATTTTCGAATTTTCGAACAATATATGTACGTTATCCGACACTCTTACGGTGAAGGAAAACATCGTGAGGAAACCCTCATGCACGCCTGCGAAGAGATTCGAAGGTTGTGTGTGAAGTCGTCCAATCCGCACTGGGCCCGCGTGGAAGACTAAGGCCTAATCACCCTATACGGGTAGGCTCGTGCCCCTCGGTGGGGACGTTTAATGAGCTGATGATGATGATGATGACCCTACGGCCGCCATCCGAGACGACTGTTCTTAGGTCTCTTATACCCGGTAAGTTTACTAGCTACGGTGCCCTCATCCCGAAATACAGAAGTGCAAACTCACTCACACATTTCACGCGACGATAGCTGGCACTGCGGTGGTACCTACCTAGACGACTCAGTACCGAGTCTACCATCTAATAAATCAGTATGGTTGGTTGTTATCCATTTGTGGAACCCTGAAAATAATCCTAGCAATTAGTTTCGCGCACGCCTGAAGACGTCACACATAGGATATCACAAATCACAACAGATAAGGTTAATATTGCAAGTTATTGTTGTTGTGATTTATGTGTGGTTTAGTACTTGAGTACATTAAAATGTGTGTGTGATAATCGCTAAGTTCAAAACTATGTTTCATCTCATAGTGTGCGCGTAAATGTTTTGTGGAACTTATGCAGTTGTGCACAGTGATTGGTGCTCGAATAAAAACCAGTCTTTATATATATTAATTTCCAAATCTGGAATCATAGTAGTTAAGTTTTTACTTTAAAAGCACGTGACAGTCCACTCAGGATCTACTTCACGATTGTTCAAAGTTATGCTATAAGTTTCACACTTGGCAGGTATTTCGGAGATTGGCATAGATATTTAAAGCTCTGCTGCCTGCTCGTTTTCTTCTTGATGTTATGTTCCACACCTTACAGCATTCATTCTTATTAGATTCACGAACTTCATTTCAGTGTGATAATTAGTTTTAAAAAAAAACGTAGTTAGCTAAAAAACAACCTACACAAAAAACAAGTTATAGTGACCGCGCTTATAGTGATTGTACTTAGAAATATGATCTAATATACCAGGGAATTAGGCAGTGTCTCAAACATGCGTATGTTGAATATTGGGTAAGTGTGGGTGATGGCCCGGGCGAGGCGGCCCCTGCTGCAGCGGCAGCTTGCCGTGGAGCCGCAGGACCCATGGTCTTCAAAGGTGCTGAGGCTCAGGATCCTGGGCATCCAGTCCTGCCGGATCAATAGGCAGAGGAACGCTGAAGTGTGCTGCAAGGTGTGTTCTTGGTGACGAGTTTACCGTTGGTCTATTTTTCTTAAGTTGCCACGGTAAGACCGACCATTGCAGTTCCTGGTTTATTCTTATAATTTAGTGGATGAATGTAATACAATTTTCATTTAACTGAATGATGAATATTTTTGTACAGTGCTACTAGAGCTATGAAATGTCAATTGCCCGGTGAAGCTGTAAAAGCCATCTGCGGCCAGCAGCAGTAGTTACTTCGAAAAAATGTCATTTCTCCATTGTAAACGGCTTTCCCAATTACATTTATCGTCAAGGGGTTTCTTACCATCTGGTCTGCACGTATGGAAACACTTATAAAAGTCAAAGTTCTATTATACAGGATAAGACGTTCATGTTTAAACGTTGTTTAGTATCCATATTACCGGCTTACGCTGTGTAAATGTCAGTGAGTATTAATTTATCGATTTAAATTACCAAAATAAATCAAAATTGATATTGATAATTGAAAAATTGTGATGGTGATTTATTCATTAGGACAACTATTAAGATAAACACTGATACAAGCAACAAGAAATCAGAGACAAACAAACTTAAAGTTATGGTTTGATAAGAAAGAAATAAAGAAATAATCAATAGCAAACATTTTACAAACAAAACTTAAATGTATATACACATAGAATATTTATCGGTACAACAATGATAATATTCGCTAAGGTCAATCCATCATGTTATTAATTGATAAATCTTTTGTTTGGTACGCGAATTTGTCTCTGTGGATTACCATTGAGCCCAGAGATAACGTTCCAAACATTCTGTTACATCAGCGTTACACTAAAGGTGGTTTGTAAAAATACCTTTTATTCAACTTCTGTGGTCTAATACCCAAATAGTCAAAAAAATTCACACACACTTTAAACACTTCTGCTTGGATTCCGCTGTCTTTGTGTCTGTCACTAGGTTGTATCTCATGAAACGTGGCCGCAAGGTGAAATTTTTATAGATGATGTTTTTCTATTACGCTGTCTCTCCTCTTTAACCTTACCTAACTCTGGATAGACGCCAGCTATCCCGAATATAATAAATCCTGACAGTCTCATGAACAAGCTAACATACAGTATTAAAATCATGTTAATAAACTAGAATTGAACACCGAACAGTTTAAATATTTGTCCATTGTCGACAGCTGCTCGCACAACGCTCACAAAAAGAAGATGGCGTCAACGGAGTCACAGAGAAATCATTCACAGTAAGTGCGACATTTGCATACTCTTTGTTTTTTATGTGATTTTTTGAATTTATATAATAAAGCACTCAGTAAACTCACAAGATCGACTATTCGTCATTTTTTTCCGTGTCTAGGCCCGGTCCGTTTTAGTTTGTTTTCTTGAACCATTGTCTTTCAACATGCCAGATCAATTTAAGCATTTTCATGGTAAAATCTGCCATGAAAAATTGCTTTTACCACATTTATCTTATACTACCTACAGCTTTGTTTTAAACAGTGTTTTTTTTATTTCTCGTGTACCTGTTACTGCCAATTCTACGATTTCGTTTCTTGTGTCTGCCAACGTGTGTTTTGTGGTCAAATAAATGTTTTTCTTGTTCTTTTAAACTCATGGCCGACATTATATCCACAGAAATACCTGTTCCCAATGTACCCGGAGCTGGCGCGGCAGTTCTACAAGTACATACACCGCGCGGGCAAGTGCAAGAACAAGCACATCCCGCTGGCCGCCTTCCGCCAGCACTGCGAGCGCATACTGTCCATGCTGGACGACGCTGACATCATCGACACTTACGTCAGGTACCATTAACTACCGTATATAGGTCACTACTTTATATATTCGTCTTTACATTCTTATAAGTCCAATGATCGCTGGTGAAAGGTGGATGAGGACCGGAATATATAAGGAAAATATATGAACAATCAGATTCTGGTTTTAAGAGTTCTAAACCGAAGAAGAATTGCCCTCTGAAGAAAGGTATCTGTTTTCTTTTGAGTCTTTTCAGTTTTTTTTAATGTAACCAAGTATACAGGACGGTTAAGACGCTCACCTATTTTTATATGATACATCTGACCATGAAAGAGCGGCCTTGATGGAGACCAACAACTGCTAGACAGTTGTTTTTCTCCATCAACGCCACACTGCGCCTGACACCCGAGACAACAAATGTTAGGCCTCTTATATCCAGTACTTTCACTAGCTACAGTGCCCTCAACCCGAAACTCAGAAGTGCAAAACACTTCTATTTTACGGTACCTACCTAGACGACTCAGTACAGAGTCTCCCACCTAGTTAAAAAAAAAACCTGCAATGTCCTTGGCAAACTAGAAAACATCGTCCAATGTGTCTTTCACTAATTATCAACATCACCACCAGCCTATCGAGTTCCACAAACCTACACCCATAGCATAGTCATGGGGAGATTGGGCTGTAACCCATGACGCGGGCCCAATAGGGAATATGCAAATGTAATATAAATGAATATTTTGATATTAAAATAACATAAAAGAAGGGACACCGTAAGGTTTATATTTTAATTTACGCTGTTTTTTAAAATAATTACGAATTGAAATTACTTGAAACGGAACGTAAATTTAAACACCAATCACTGTCATTTACGTCATCTATGTATGACATATTATTTTGACGTTAAAAGTTTAGTAAAAAGTGAATTAAACGACAAAACCGGCATTTTTCGAATAAAAATTTAGGACTGTAAAAGCAGTCTCCAGGAAACTACCAAAGTTAATGTTGACATGGTTGTAATTTATTTTTGTCGGAAGTGAGTTTTACAAACCGCAATAAGCCTGATGCGAAATATGGACTTTTTACGGTACTTTATTGAAATATCAAAGCATAATGTCTACTGATAATCTAGAAATGATTGTTTTCATCACCAAACATGAAAATTAAAGTAGTGAGCAAAAAGAAAAGGTTATATTTTAACTCATCACAGTGTGAGCAGAAACTGCTTGGAAAACGCTGCCTTGAGGATTTCCACATGGAACTGCCTGTGCAGTCCTCATCCATGGCACTTACACTACACTCTAAAGATGAACCAGGAACAAAGAAGAAATAATAATAATTTCCTTTGTTTTAAAAAATCATTATTTAATTTATATCATAATTGTGTAAGTTTGTATGTTTTGTGACTAATATAATAATCATATTAAACTTGGTGTATTTTCAATGCTTACAAGAATTTTACATTTTTTATTATTGCTGATTCAGGTGTCAAATGCATTATTCTGTTTTAGCATTCAAAATATGGGGTATGAGCATCTCTATTCACAAAGTTTTTAAACTTTTTAACATGATTCCTTATCTTTACAATAAAAAGTTATAGATAGTTTGTATTTGTATTAGGTAGGTAAATATGATTCTTTTTCATACAAGCAGATGAAGAATAACAAGTACTATATAACAAGTATTCTAACATCATAGTCGTCTTCACTGCATCGAAAAATAGTTTGATGAATAATTCATTCGTCTTCACAGCTCGAAATCTCTTTTTTCCTGGTTTTGTGTCAGTCAAAAACAATATGATTGTTATTAGATGATCACATTGGCACAAAGTATGGTCAACGCGGCTTTTTTTCGGAGTATCAATTCATTAAATCCATACATTATCAGTTATTTTAAATTCTTATAAATTAGGTCTCGACAGTCGAGAAAAAAATGCAAAAGTATGAAAGTCCTTGACAAAAAGGAGGTACATTCACATATCTGACGTCAAACGTCACGCCAGCCCGTTTTGGCGTGAAATTTGAAATTGTCAATTTCAAACCGCATTTTTATGCAGAAATGACAGTTTTTTTATTTTTAAATATACTTGTGGTCTATTCCAAATGTAGTTCTTTAAAATAAACACAAAAATGAAATTTGTGCAGTATGATAATGTCACGTGTTGTTAACCCCCGGCAGGATGTTCGGAGCAGACACGGACGACAACCTGGTGACCCCGGACGGATTCCGCAACCTTCTCTACACCAGCTACAAGCTATCCATGGACCACTACCCAGAAGGGCCGCAGACGTGTCTCATGGTATGTCGCACTGAAAATCCCATATATTGACAACAAAGACAACCCATGTGTTGTACCTAATGGTTGAGTTGAGATATCGGCTACTACCTGGTTGAACATGTCTGTTTGTAATGGTTTTTTCTGTGTATATTATGTATGTATTACATAAAGTATATTAGTATTTTTATAAGTTGTTTGTTTAGTACTCTTAATGTGTACCCAGAGTCTGATGGGGAATTTTAATATTAACATAATGTATATACTCAAGATTACGCGGAGTCACGTCAGCTTTTTTGGAATATATCTATAATTCATATTTCTCTCCAAGAGGACATAATTGCTAAATTTTTCATGGGTTTTAAATGTAATATAGTATAACGAATCGTTGGTTATACAGCGCATGTAAATTAAACAAAATTTCCGGAGAAACAAAATATGCCTGTACAAGTTCTATTTAAAACTAACGTCGTTCAATCCATACTATAATATTATAAATGTAAAAGTGTGTGTGTGTGTCTGTACCTTTCACGGCAAAACGGAGCGATGAAAATACGTGTATTTTAAGTGGACATAATGTCGTCTATAATAAAAATATATTCTGTGTCGAGTGCTGGTATATTTTCTAAATAGGAAAGGAGAACCGTGTTGCCCCGAACTTAAAGTGAGCGTAGCCGCCGGCAAAAGCTAGTATTTAAGTAAATTCATTAATAGTTTTGAAATTGGTTTTTATATACAATTTGGAAATTTTACGTTAAGTCATTGGATGCGTGACGAAAATATCTATTCTCATAATGCCCATTTTCCAACTTTCGCTGTATTTTTGTATAAACAAACGACGAAATTTCAAGTTAATTTGGTCTCTAATTTGCCAAAAACTAAGCCGCTTCAAGGTAACCCTTTAACCGCCGCAGATGGATATATCCAACAGACACATCTGTTTTACTATTGTGGTAAAAAGTTTTACCCTTAACAAATATATCTCCGCGTGGCCGTAAAGTTCCGACCTACATTGTTTAAGATTACATACTCTGATGCTTTACTAGAAATCGTGCTTTTTATCTACCTCATTTCGTAGTTTTTTGGGACACTGATCAGAATCGGTGATCTCTAAGACTTGAGATTCTAAAAGCATGGCTTTATTTATCATATCTGGCGTAATTCTTTCACTTTTTTATATAATAGTAAGTGACATGTATATGCCAGAGTTTCGTCCGTAGATCAACAAGACGTTATCAGCGGTGGTGAAAGGCTGCTTTAACAACAAAGAATGCCACAGCATCGGCTTCGTGGTTCGCTGGTTGGAGGAGCACTGTCACCGCCTCATATTCCCCATACACAGGTTATTTTTTAATTAATCGATAATTGACATGTTTTGGTTACCAGTTCAACTTCTAAGCCTTAGAAACAGATTTGTAGCGTAGTCCATTGAGTACATTCATTACTTGATAAATTTATTTTAGTTTGAGAAGGTGAAGTTATCTATCTTTACTGGTCGTGGGCTTGATTTCACTGATCTGCCTGTGCAGGTATTCTACTTGAATAACGTAGATTAAGCATTTCTATAATATTATGGAAAATATGCTAGCGTGGAGTTTAAAATTTATTTGGTTTTTAATACTTGTTTTATGTGGTAACGTTAACTCACGATTTCCCTCAAAATAAGTACATCATCTAAATACACTTCAGGACATTAGTCTCGTAGTAATCTACGAGATTGGCGAGATAATAATGTAGATTATAATTTGTTAGTAGTCTTACTGTGTTTCTTAATCCATAATTATTCTATTTTTGGTATATATTTGTGATATTTTAAAGAAAACAAGCCATATAAAAAATTCCATCTGTAAAATTATTTGGTGGTAACCGGTAGCAATATCTAAGTTATATTTGATTAGTATTTTAATTTTTAATTGGCACTGACATTATTATGTGGTACTGGAATGGAATAGATCAAAAACAGAAACGTAGAGCACAGCTTTAGTTGCCATATAAGAGCTGGTGGTTCGGATGCTTGTTGATAATGGATTTTGACGACCTATTTGGTGTTGTGGTTGAGATGTCGGCTGTAACACCAAGGGCTCCGGGTTCGATCTCCGGGCAGTACAAACATTTGTGTGCATGAACATATCTGTAATCGTCTGGGTGTTTTCTATGTATAATATGTATTTACAAAAAAATATGTATTTAAATATGTTTATCCGGTTGAAGCTATATGTCAGAGCGCCCTTTTCAATAAACGCTTATAGTCGCGCGGGCCGATATCACCCTTTTTTAATTCTTGAAGTTTTCGCGTATCCAGATGTTTACAGCCCAGGAGTCAAGTAGCGGGGCCATGTTTTTCCTACGTCTATGCGGTTTCGACCGGTCATCCGTAGTACCCATAGGACAGGCTTCACGCTTAACTTGGGGCTTGATGGCGCTGTGGATATTTATTTATATGGCGGGTGGTGTGTGCGTAGGTACTGCGTGCACATGTTGGCGACGCGTCACCGCGACTGCGGCGGCGGTGCAGTCCCCGCGGCCCGGAGCTGGGCACGCCGGTGCTGGAGCGCGCGCCCCTGCCGGCGGCGCGCCTGCCGCTGTCCACGGCGTGGCTGCTGGCCGCCGCCGCGCCGCCCGTCTACTCCCGCCCCGCCGCGCCCCCACACGCGCCCGGTAACATTGCCCTTTTTTATGTAATTGGGTATTTGACACCACTAATCGTTGACGCACTTTTTATGAACTGTCAAAAAGGAACGTTCCCATATATTTTGTATGAGATTAGTGATATGTGACGTCATTGCTCACTATCATCAGTTGACCTTATATTTATTGGTTTCAGTGTATTTAAAAATACAATATTGCAAATAAATGAAAGTGGACAATGAAACGATATATAAACTAAGGTGCGCTTTTATAAAAATAAGGTTTGGTATTTTATTGCGGATGGTGGAGAATACCGAATTAGCGTACAGGACAGTCTGGACGCTCACCTGATGGTAAGTGATACGCCAGACCATGACAGAGCGGCATTAAAGGAGACCAACAACTGATAGACAGTTATTATCCTCCATCAATGCCGCACTGCGCCCGACACCCGAGACAACAGATGTTAGGTCTCTTATACCCGGTAATTTACTAGCTACAGTGCCCTCATCCCGAAACACAAAAGTGCATAACACTCGTGTTTCGCGGGATAATACCTGGCACTGCGGTGGACGCCACCGACGCACCGGATAATAATCACAAATTAATTAATTTTCTAATTGTTAACTTTTCTCAAGACCCTACATACACAGTATAAAACAAAATCGCTTGCTCTGTCCCTTTATCCCTGTGTGCGCTTTAATCTTTCAAACTACGCAACGGATTTTGATGCAGTTTTTTTTAGATATAGTGATTGAAGAGAAAGGTTTATAATATAAAAAGTAGAGAAATACTTTTTTAATAATACGTTTGATGTTTCTAATGTGATACCGTAAATAATAAAAAAAACCCGCTTACATTGCAAGATGAATCCTACAAGATTTATCAAAATTTACGTATACACAGTTTTTCTGTACTGTATTTAGTATCAGCATCTATACCCGTAAGAAGTCAAGGTGGGTCGCTAGTGTTTGATCAATAATTTTTTCCTTATTTCTTTCTAGTGGTTTATGTATGTCACCGGAAAATGATAACAATTGCAAATTAATTAATAATAATCTTTATTGCACAGAGAGGTAAACCAATACACGGAGAAACAGAAAAGTAATACAATTAAGACAGTCTTATCGCTATAAAGCAATTGTTCGGAACGAACACCTATGTATTTTGCAATGGTTGTGTGACGTAGCGCGCGCCGTAACTAGGCCACAGCCATCGCTTTAATATAATTTCTTTATTACAAATTTAGTGTACATTTCGCCGTCGGACAAACGCGAGCACTCAGAAACATTCCATTTCATCCAACATTTAACATTAACATTTAACATAAGAACATTTGTGGAACTTTCAATATATTTTAGAATATCATAACAAATTTCTCCAGTATTAAATGGATGTTATAATATGTTATATATTTGTTTTATACTATGTAGTGATAAGCTGATAAGTGAATAATGTAAGATATGTCGGTTGTCAGGTGCGCTGGCGTCGACGGCATGGCTAGCCCGGCTAGTGTGTGCTCTGCCGTCGCACTGGACCCCGCTGTACTGTTCCCGGGACCACGGGCTCGGGGCCAACCGGTTCCTGCACCACACCACCTCGTACAGGTCAGGCCTACCCGCTACACACAATGTACCGGCCGCGTGCCCACGGGCTCGAAACCAACATACATGCAAACGCTTTCGCACACATTTACCCTGTATTTTTAAAGATAAAATTGCAATGTTACATTTAAATTGGGTGGGCTGGTCACGTATGTCGCAGAACCGCTGGCCGTTGGAGCAGACGAGTTCTAGAGTGGAGACCGCGTCTCGGCAAGCGTAGCGTAGGACGCCCTCCGGCCCGATGGACCGACGACTTGCGAAAGGTCGCTGGTGGAAGCTGGATGAGAAAAGGGGAGGATCGGGATGTCTGGCGCAAAATGGGGGAGACCTGTGTCCAGCAGTGGACTGCGATAGGTTGAAGAGAGAGAGAGATATATTTAAATTAAATGTTATTAGATCGAGTAAAATCCAAGTCTGCAAATTCAGTGTTTGCTCAAATACAATTATATTTAGTTCAATTTAATGAGTTGTTATTATTTATCAACAGATATAAATGTTAAATGTTATAATAATAATAAACTTTATTGCACAGAAATACAAAATATATGTATATTTAAATTTAATATTGTCATCTAATATTTGAATGAAGTGACTCATATAATTTTATTACAGTATCACTTTGTGAGTCGATTAGGTATTATAATATTTTGAATTTTATTTTTATTACAATGCAATATATATGGTAACCGATATTCCCCTGGCAGAGGTCCGACCCTGGTGATGTTGGAGGCGGGCGAGCTGACGCTGGTGGTGGCCAGCCCCAACGAGTGGCGGGAGACCCACCAGTACTGGGGCAGTGCCGACGCCGCACTCATACAGCTATTCCCCTCGTGAGTACTTGGTATTTGGAGAACCAATAGCTTAAGGCTGAGAGCCATCTGCGCTCGCCAATTACCCGGTGAAGCTGTAAAGGCCATCTGCGGCCAAACGGCAGTAGTCAGTTCGAAAAAAGAACAATTGCAACACACTTCCGGATATAAATAAATAAATATGTGGATAATGGTGCTGGTTGCACATTGACTCTGAACATAGTTAGTGAGAATTTATAATATCCCTGTTTGGATGGTTTGTTATCCTAAATAAAGGGGGGAAATCCTCCGACATTCACACAGCGCCATCTACTCCCAAACTAAGTATTATTAATTATGGATACTAAACAACGTATCATCATCATCAGCTCATTAAACGTCCCCACCGAGGGGCACGAGCCTACCCGTATACGGTGATTAGGCCTTAGTCGTCCACGCGGGCCCAGTGCGGATTGGACGACTTCACACACAACCTTCGAATCTCTTCGCAGGCGTGCATGAAGGTTTCCTCACGATGTTTTCCTTCACCGTAACGCGGATAACGTACATATATTTTTCGAAAATACATTGGTACGTGTCGGGATTTGAACCTCAGCCCTCCCGGTAGGAAGGCGACAGTCCACACCACTGAGCCACCGACGCTCTCCAAAACCAACCAACAAACAACGTATAAATATACTTATTTTTTCTTGTAAATACATACATATTATTCATAGAAAACACCCAGACCATTACAAACAGACATGTTCATGCACACAAATGGTTGTTCTACCCGGGGATCGAACCTGGAATACCTGGTATAACAGCCGATATCTCAATCATTACACCAGATGAGTTCATCAGAGAGTCATATGCTTTCTTCGATTTTGCGCCAGATTTCCCAATCCTCCGCTTTCCTCATCCAGCCTACGCCAACAAGCTTCAGTCCAAGCTTGCCAAAACGAGGTCTCGACTCCAGAAGTCGTCTGCTCCAACGGACATCGGATTTGCGACATACGTGACCTGGTTTTAGTAATTGTATAGTAGAATAAGGAGAGCTATACACTTTTTTGTTTCGGGATGACTGTAGCTAGTGAAATTACCGGGGTTAAGAGAATTATCACTGTTGTCTCTGGTGTCGGGCGCAGTGCGGCATTGATGGAGGATAATAACTGTCTGTCAATCATTGGTCTCCTTCAATGCCACTCTGTCATGGTCAGGCGTATCAGTTACCAACAGGTGTCATCGTGACCGTCCTGAACACTTTTAAAATAAAAAAATAGGACTTTGAAATAAATGAGGAAGTGTTTTCGAATTTTCGAATAATATATGTACGTTATCCGACGCACTTACGGTGAAGGAGAACATCGTGAGGAACATTGCGCCGTCCGGTCGATCCGCTATTCGGGCGTTCTATTCCGTGGGAAAAGAACACCCGATACCTAGGCGTCACTCTCGATAGTGGTCTAACCTTTGGGCCGCACATCAGAACAGTGCGCAACCGGGCTGCAATCGCACTCGGGCGCCTCCATTGCCTACTAAACACGCGTAGTAAATTATCCCTTAGTAATAAGGTGAGAATCTACACTGCGTGCATCAGGCCCATAATGACGTATGCCGGTGTGGTTTTCACACACGCTGCGTCCAAACACGTCCATAGGCTACAAGTCATTCAGAACAAGTTCATGCGTAGGGCCACGGGAGCGCCGTGGTTCATACGCAACTTGAACCTTCATTTAGACTTAGGGCTGCCTACGATTTCGCAGTACCTAAAGTTGGCGTCCAAACGCTTCTTCGACTCGGCAATAGCGCATTCAAACCCGCTCATTGTCTCCTCTGCTGATTATTCAACAACAGCAGCTAATAATAATAATATATCACCTCGCGCGCGTAAACGTAGGCGTCCACGGGACGTGCTAGACGATCCGGACGATCCTACCACGGTCGCCGCCGCATCGGCGGCCGAAATAGCTAAAACACTAAGATTACCACAAACCGACAACCGAGATTCCGCCCCGCCGGCGGGGGCCATCGTCGCGTGTCCCTGTAGGTTCGCACAGTCCCTATTCGCGTAACCGGCATGTGCCGGGCCGCTTTTCTCCCCAAACATATGTTAGGCTACCAAGCCCCCCCCCCCCCCAACGCCCTAAGCCGAGGTTCGAGTCCCGTTAGGCTCGTTGTGTAAATTTTAAGGCTGAGAGCCATCTGCGCTCGCCACTTGCCCGGTGAAGCTGTAAAGGCCATCTGCGGCCAACAGCAGTAGTCAGTTCGAAAAAAAAAAGTCGTGAGGAACCTACTGCGAAGAGATTCAAAGGTTGTGCGTGAAGTCGTCCAACCCGCACTAGGCCCGCATAGATGACTAAGGCCTAATCACCGTATACGGGTAGGCTCGTGCCTCCGATGGGGACGTTTAATGAGCTGATGATGAAGAAGTCCTACACTGCAGGTTCGCGATGGTGGAGCGGGCCCCTAAGATGCTGTA
Organism: Leucinodes orbonalis; assembly: GCA_019425675.1. NCBI lineage: Eukaryota > Metazoa > Arthropoda > Insecta > Lepidoptera > Crambidae > Leucinodes > Leucinodes orbonalis. Next base: position 67,776 of record PQWD01010658.1, read on the forward strand.
CCTGAACGTGTCGATCCGTGGGTACCCTGTGGGGCTGCGGGTGGGCCCGGACCCGCGGGAACCCATACTGGCCGTGGCGCCGGACTTCGACACATTCACCTATAGGGGGGCGCCGCACGACCTGCACGCGATACAGGTGCGTATCTGTACTAATGATGTCCTCCCAGACGTATCCGTCGACGGCGACACCCTGCCAGTCTGAATTTCGAATGTGAGCTCGGATATGACTTGCAAAACCAAACTTGTCAAAAAAGTGCGGTTGCAAATTGCACAGAAAAGGAACACTGGAATTATATCTGTACTAATATTATAAAACTGAAGGGTTTGTTTCACAGACATCCGAATATACAATTAGACTGGACAAGCCGCCAAGTTTATAGGCAGTCCCAGTGTCGCAATTTCTTTTCGGTTCTTACCTGTGCAAAGTTATTCTATTACTTGGTAAATTTACTGATTCATTGCGATGATGGCATGTTACAATTGCACAGGACGGCATTTTGAAAAAAACCGGTAATTTCTTCTAATATTCGTGCGTCTTGACTTGTCTCACAGAGCGTAAACTGGCAGCCAGTGTATGCTCGTTGAGCTTACATTTGTCGCACTTTAAACGCGGCTCGCCCCATCTGTTGTATTGGGAAATCTGTGGTTTGTTTGTTTAAACGCGCTAATTTCAGGAACTACTGGCCCGATTTGAAAAAATATTTCAGTGTTAGATAGCTCATTTTTTGAGGAAGGCTATAAGCTACGCTACGAGCAATAGAAATTTAGTTACTAATACAATTAAAGGTGACTATCCCCTATATTAAATAACTAACGAACCTGTTATAACCTAGTGCGTGTTTCTTTATCGTGTTAACTATATGTATTTGTGGTGAGACACTAGACTCCGTGTTATAGTCCGAGAGCCGGCCCTATAAAAGTTCTATGGATCAGATACATGAACATTTTTTGAATATAGTCCGAGAAACCATGGAACTAAAGGTCGACACCCCTGAAAATGTCTGATTTTGCCCGCATGCAAAATTATCGTCAACCGGCCACACATTGAAAATGAAAAGTGTTTATTCAGTTTAGGTCCTTAAAGAACACATTATGAATGTCAAATGAAGCTACCACTGGTTCGGGAGGTAGTTTTCCACTGAGAAGAAACCAGTAAGAAATTGAATGGTATACCAAGCGTGAACACAACAAGATGTTTTTATTTTGAGAACTTAGTTTTTATATAATGGCTAGTGAAGAAATTTCAATTTAAAATTATCAAATTCAATGTGTTTGTATGTTAGTTATAGTAAACTGTTATTGTTAATACCTATCAATCACTCTAGGTTCGCGTGGTGGGCAATCTCTATGGTGAAATATGCTGTGCTTGTAATGCTTGCTATGGAGCTATACTTTGTGATAAGGCCTGTGCCCTACAATCAGACGTAATAGGCTCATGATAAATCCTCTGAAATTATATGTTTCACGATGATAATTATACTTTGGGCGGTTATAAGCTGATGGTGATGATGAGTGATGACGTAGTGATGATATTCCAGGTGTGGGGTTGCGGTGACCAGGCGTCCCGGGAGACGCAGCTCGAGATCAAGAAGTGGCAAGTGAAAGAGGCCGAGCGACAGAGACAGGTACACAACACTATATAAACTGACTTCATTTTCTTAGGGAGCGTTGAAAGTATTACGTGACGCAATTTATTAAAGATTTTCACCCCTCCCTCCTCTCACTAACAGTAAAGTTATTCAATAAATTAAACAAAAATAAACGAAAAAGGATTGCTGATTTGAAAGATTCTAAAGACTATATTATTATTATTTATTTACTGACGATTAATAAATTTCTTTTTTATTATTTTATTTAAAGGTTCAGCATCAGAATACAAATTCATATTAAAGGTTAATAATATGTTTTTACATAATAACAACGATAATAGCATTTACATTTACTTAGTCTAGACTTAGTCACTAAAGGTTATGTTTTAAACAAGTTAACTACGATTTTTTTCTTTTAAAAGGATTTAAACATGAATTAACAGTAGTACATATTTTTGAGCAGCACTAACGAGAAAAGTGTAAAATGTCCAATTCCTTTGCTACATCATCATCATCATCATCAGCTCATTAAACGTCCCCACCGAGGGGCACGAGCCTACCCGTATAGGGTGATTAGGCCTTAGTCGTCCACGCGGGCCCAGTGCGGATTGGACGACTTCACACACAACCTTCGAATCTCTTCGCAGGCGTGCATGAAGGTTTCCTCACGATGTTTTCCTTCACCGTAAGAGCGTCGGATAACGTACATCTATTTTCGAAAATTCGAAAATACATTGGTACGTGTCGGGATTTGAACCACAGCCCTCGCGGTAGGAAGGCGACAGTCCACACCACTGAGCCACCGACGCTCTTGCTTCCTTTGCTACATCATTGTACAATCTATACATACGAAATATTGGGTCATTTTGATTTATATTGTTATTGCAACTTGGCAAAAAGAATAACATTTTTGCTACATCCTACTTTAAGTGAAACATGACTCAACAGCTCACTCGAATCCCACTCAGGGGGGATACCGCAATTAAGAGATTGTATGTGTTTGTATGTTAGTTATAGTAAACTGTTATTGTTAATACCTATCAATCACTCTAGGTTCGCGTGGTGGGCAATCTCTATGGTGAAATATGCTGTGCTTGTAATGCTTGCTATGGAGCTATACTTTGTGATAAGGCCTGTGCCTACAATCAGACGTAATAGGCTCATGATAAATCCTCTGAAATTATATGTTTCACGATGATAATTATACTTTGGGCGGTTATAAGCTAAAGCTAAAGAATAACTTTTGAATTCTTTTGCTACATCCTACTTTAAGTGAAACATGACTCAACAGCTCACTCGAATCCCACTCAGGGGGGATACCGCAATCTCTTAAAACAGTATTGATATAATGATACGTCAGTATTTTTGTACCAGAAAAGACGAAGTCATATCATTGTATCCTGTTTTAAGAGATGGCAGTAACCCTCCTGAATTGGCAATTTTCCAGAGTGTAGACAAGCTAGCAAATTCTCTCGTATATGGAAAGGTGTTTACTTTGAAATGTTCAAGTCTGACCTCGTACGTTCCCAACTTGCGTCTTACACCAAACTTGGCAATCATGTGTCTTAGGAAGCGCCTCGGAATCGACCCTAATATACCATGTGAACATGATGTAATGGTGCCAAGACCACTGAACAGTATTCGGGAATATTTTTGTATGTAACATTGTTTAGTGAATATTAATTGTACGTTTTAGATTATGGTTTAAGTTTGATATTATGTAAAGGTAAAGTTTCAGTGATATTAATGTAAATCTCAATTTTGAGCATTCATACAAACATTCACACACACACACACACACACAATCACATACACACATCACACGTAGGTACGCAACACACATTGCTGTAACCTCACATATAATTACAATGTTGATTGCTATCATTATTATTAATGTTTCTTTTTTGTCATTTATTAGGTACCTTTATCAGGCATCAGTCTCACACAATCTATCATGTTCTTATAATGTCTGTGTTGAGAAAAACAAATAATAATAATAATAATTGTTAAAATTAACTTGGAACAGCGAGGCTTTCCCATCACAAGTATCTCTTGATTACTTTCTGGGAAACCCCAACGACTGAGTTGTGTGTGATTTACTGAAGTAAATGCTATTTTATCTATTTATTTATTATTATTACTTTTAACCAGTGCAAAGAATGTAGTCGGTATGCTTGATGGTTTTCTGAAAGGTTTTGAAAGTCTGATTATGAAATGCTCTATACGCAAAATGATCATAGTGATGTCTGAATGCCAGTTAACTATCTATCATTACTCCGAAATCTCTTATTAAGTCCTTTCTATTGTATAATACATTGTTAATAGTGTAAGATATGTTTATAATAATAAATAAAATAAATAAAGCTCACGCCTTGGTCCCAGAGGGGCAGGCAGAGATGATGAAACGCCACTTTGCGCGGTCCTGACATACATCCCTAGCTTCATTCACATCCATCAATCTTTTCATACAAGCTCTTTTATTCCTTTATAATAATAATAAATAAATATCCGCTAACATTCACACAGCGCCATCTAGCCCCAATTAAAGCGTGAAGTCTATATTATGGGTACTAAACAACGGATGAATATACTTAATTTTTTTTTTTTTTGTAATAACATACATATCATACATAGGAAACACCCGGACCATTACAACAAGACATGTTGATGCACACAAATGTTTATCGAACCCGGAACCCTTGGTGTTGCAGTCAACCTCTCAACCGCTTCACCAAATAGGGCGTTTATAGAGCACTTGTTACGAGTGAAATCTAATTATAGGCAAAATTCTTATTAAGTGAGGGCAAGCAGGTGTTTCTATAACTTAACTAAATGTGTACATGTTGACTTATTTAATACTACAACCTTGCAACTTAAGCGGCAACTTGCAAATATATTTTTTTATGCAGCAATAGCGTTACTATGTTTTTTTTTGTTAAAAAATTAACTTTATGCTTTGTGTTATAAATATGTAGAAACTTTTAAATGGCCTTCAATATTTATATTTATTATGTGACAAAAATAACATTAGCTGTTAAATTTTCCTAAAGTGTAAAAATAAAATAAAATTATGATGATAAAAGAGAAATTCTTGGGCAATTTTTATTGAATAAAATAATAGAAAGGCATAATATGGTGTGTGTTTCTACGTCAGGTGAAGTTATCGGCGGCGGAGTGGCTGGAGCACCCCGACCGCTACCTGCTGGAGCTGGCCGGACGGCCGCAGTATAACAACGCCACCAAGTAGCATGGTACGTACGGACACACACACACGGACGACACACACACACACACACACACACACACACACACACACACACACACACAAATCAAATGACATGATCACACTCAACGGAAACACACACACGCACGCATAACACACTGCGAAATCTAGCCCCAAACTAAGCATTAGCCTGTAATATGGAAACTCAACAACGGATTAACATACTTATGATGCTGCTTAACCCTAATACAATTTATTTTGCACGGATATTATATATTCTGAAAACGCAAACGCAAGTTTAAAAAAATATTACAAACATGACATTTATATTTATTATAACAACATATATTATAACGTGATATTTTTATTTATTTAATAATGATGTATAATAATAATATTTTTCTCCCAAATTGACAGATAAAACTACCAAATGGTGCTGATGTGAGAAATTTTATCACCCGTGTTACGCAATCAACGAGTTTCGCGGCTCTTCACAGTCGCTTTAAGTTCATATAGTTTTCGATTGAGCAATTGTTTAACTTTAGAAAGCATTTCATGTAATTGCCTTGTTTGTACAAGATTTTGTTTATTATCTAAACTTATATAAACAAAAAACTCAATGCACAATATCACTCAAAAAGTGTCCGCGGCGCACATAGCGGTGTCATTTACCATTAGATGACGTGAGCCCCATTCAAAAATATACTTTCTTGAAATTAATTCAAGTCTTGTATACTAATAATAGAATAGTGACTTCTAACGATGTTTAGATCATTGCGTAAGAACTGAAGTAGTCAAGTTCTAGTGTATCTTAGAAACTTATTAATTTTAATCACAACTTCTTACTTAAAAATACAAATTTAAACATATCCTTTGAGTCTACCTATTTTGAGTTAACACTTAATTAAATAAATAGGTAGGATTTCTGTATTCAACAAGATACAACCTTGTCCTGGTTAATTTTATTATAAAACATCACATACTTAAGTTTTGTACTTAACTTTAAATGTTTGTTCACCTGCTGAAATCTACGTAACTTTTTTAATGTGTTGTATATGTTGACAAAAGTTTTAATTGCCTTAATTACTTCTACAAAGGCATTTTTATTTTAAATAGGTACTTTTCAGCTAAAAAAGATATCAATGTTTTAATTTTAAATAACATGTATGTACTTAATATAAATATTATCTATTAGAATTTTGTGTACGTATTTAACAAGGATTGTATGTAAGAATAATTCAAGATTTTGGTAATTTTTAGTAAACTGTACTTAAAAAGGACCTAGACGGAAAAGCTATTAGTTATTTTATAATTTCTTAACGACTTCTTGTCGTTAAGATATGTCTGGCGCAAAATGGGGGAGACCTATGTCCAGCAGTGGACTGCAATAGGTTGAAGAGAGAGAACGACTTCTTGTATTAAATACACCCTAAGTGCTATTATGCTTGTGGAGTTCACTCTGTGAACTAAAGAGGCTTTGGATCTGGGCTTGACGCCTTCATGACGCTTCCTGGGCGCTTACCGTCATCTCTTAACCTTTTGAACGCCAATGACGCCTTTAGGCGCCAGTGTGTCTGGAATCCAAGCAGTTAAAATTACAGGACACACACTTTACAAGGCGCGTCGTGAGACTTCGGCCGCGCAGATGGACACATTATTACCAAAGCAATGATACAAACTAAACCAGACATAAAGTGCACAGTATTAAGGTGCAAAGTGTAGTGCACCAGTTATCCGTGTCACTTGCGCGGCTGATTAACATGGCACGCCGACCGACCAATAGGAAGAAGATACGCTGTGTTTAAAGTTGTCCGATTGGTCAAAACCATTGCCTACGCTTTTTTAATTCGTGTTCTGCGCGGATATATCGATGAGTTTTATTAATTGTGTATTAATGTTGTAACATTTTAAGGAAGCATGCAGACAATTGATAATATTTTTATGAGTTTTACTTGAATGACTTTCATTGTGTATAAGTTTAACTTTGATAAGGCATTTTAACTGTAGTTAGTTGTCACAGTGTTGCTCAATTGTTGGAATTCCACTTGAGTTATGTGTTAATGAGTTAGGTAATTTAGGAATGGTGATGACTTCAACATGTGAAATGTTGAGTGTGCAATTAGTGATTGAAAACAACTTGAAACATTTGTAATTAATACTGGCGAACATTAGACATTTTAGAACTGTAAAAATCAGGTTGAAATATAATCAGGAAAACATAATATTAAACCTAATAGTAATGAAGCATAAAATAGATAAAATGTCATCCTATTCAACCTTTTTTATTCGTTGAAGTAAATATGTATTGTGGCCATTTGTCTATACCAAAATAAAGGTATAAATTCACAAGACAAGATAATAATCATTGTTGTAAAGGATGCTATTTTTTTATGCTATGGAATTGTTAGGAGGTTTGGGCACCTAAAAAAAAGATTCTTTACTAAGCTTATCTTATCCTATCCTATCTTTAGGAGAAATCTATATTTTTTCCATATTAAGATTACCATAACGTCAGTGGCTCAATGGTGTGGACTGTTGCTCTCCTACCGGGAGGGCTGACGTTCAAATCCCGCCACGTATTAATGTGTTTCGAATTTCCGAAATTATATGTACGTTATCCGACACTCTTACGCTGAAGGAAAACATCGTGAGGAAACCTGCGCATAAATTCAAAGATTGTGCGTGAAGTCGCCCAACCCGCAATAGGCCCCCGTGGACGACTAAGGCCTAAACACCCTATACGGGTAGACTCGTGCCCTTCGGTGGGAACGTTTAATGAGCGGATGATAAAGAAGATAACCAAGTTAAATTACTTGTAGACTTATCGCCGATTTCGTAATCGGTTTGGTTGCCCATCTCACAATAGGGACTGGGTATTGGTCATTATTGTTCCTTGTTTACGCCATTAGAAGCGAGTCAAGAATGTTATAAATAAATCGGTTTGGTTGTATAACAAAGAAATACTTGAAAGTATATTGGACGAGTTTTTATTTAAGTGTCATTTTAATCTTTGAAAAAATGTTCCTTATCATAAATACCTATCATCCAGTGAAATTCTTATATTCACGAAACTCACAATTTATTATAATAAATTATACTTTTTTATAACAACTTTGAAATAGTGGCTGCTTAAATAAGGACCAAATTTTAATGATTTCTCGTAATTTTAATTTACAGTACTTAGTCCTAAGCCTTATTAAATAATTATTTATCGAAAGAAGTATGGAAGCAATTGCCAATTATTTGATATTTAATTTTAAATGTTAGCACTTTACCACTGAATAAAAATATTATGAGAGAACTGAATAGCGTAGTATAGTATGTTATTCAGTAGAAAGAAGTGAAGTGCCTGAATATTTGTTGAAGTAAAGCTTTGCACAGTCATAGGATAAGTCGCTTTGGAATCAGGTGCTACAAGGTGTATTATCGCTTGTTACAACAGTTTGCTAGTGATGTACCTAACAAATAAATTATTTTAGTAAATTGTTATTTTATTTATTATACCTTTGAGACTACCCCCTTGTATTCAGAAAGACTCATATGATTTTTTTATGTTGCTCATAATAAATAGGTTATCTTAAGTTCAGAAAAGGTGCATAAGAGCACTTTGCAAACTAACGAGTAGGGATTCGTGTAAACCTTGGTTCAAAAAATTAAATATATTACCATTGACATGTTTATACATTAAAGATATTTGTGTATTTGTAAAAGGAAACCAAAATTATTTCCAAAAACATTCTGATGTTATTGCACGAAAGACAAGGCATCAAAATCGTTTGTATATTCCTAAGTGTTCCCTTGAGTTGTTTAAGAAAAATGCCTTTTGTATGGCTATATGCATTTATAATAAATTACCAGATCATCTAAAAGAATTACCTATGACGCAGTTTAAAAAAAATCTTTTTAAAATTTTGATTAATTAATGTTATTATAAATTAAATGATTTTTTAACTGACAATTTAGATGATTTATAGGTGTTTGTAAAATTTCTATATTGTATACTTTGACATTTAATGATAATAATTTGTTTCTTATTATTTTAGCTATAAGTAATTAATATTTGCACGCCATTTTACTGGTAGAATGTGAAGGACACCAGAGATTGTAAAAAATATGTATAATACTTACATTCGAGCAAATAAATGAATTCTATTCTATTCTATTCTAAATTCATCTTCTGTAATAATGTAAAATATGGGTCATTTTTTTTTCAAAAACAAATTTGCAATGAAGAAACCTTCATTAACCTACTTCCATAACTATCACCAAAAAAACAAATCTTCGAAATTGTGAAAATGTTAAGACACTAACAATCCTGTCTCACTTTATCACGGAATACTGAACACATCTAAGATTATGTTAAATACACACTAGCAGCACCACTCAGGTGAATCTGCTAGTACCTACCCACCCGTTGAGATCTGAAGGCAGCAAGCCTTAAATAATTAACAAAACAGGCACTAGGGCTGGCCTTTGTTCAGTAGCAGACTAGTGGTCTTTTTAAACAATAATAATTATAATTCAAATAGGGTCCACCGTATTGGGAAGTACGCCTCGTTACTCCAATCTCCAACCAGGCAGACTAATGACTTACTTAGGGTGGCAGATAGCAGATGAATGTCAACTTCTAGGGATCAGTCCGTGTGAAAATCATTAGGGGGTGTCTTCGTTCAGCAGTGGGAATTCTAGGCTGTAATGATGATGACCCAATTATGACTGTTTTACAGCGTAATTGAGTAGAAAGGAACACTTTTAAATGTCATAACATTACTTTTTTGACAGTGACAGCCTGCAGCCGTCGCTCAGTTGTGACATTGCGGTACCAAAGGAAATATCTTATAAAACTTGTTCAGCAACTAAATAAACTCAATTTTGACATGAAATTTGATATCACAAACAGTAAATGACCTACGACTATTAATACAATAAATGAAATAAGTGTCAGCCATTGATAATCATGGCAGTGTACGCAGCACACATAACCAGAACCCTTCAAGGAACCCCTTCTGTGTTCCAAGTTACAGCCCAGGAAGCCCTCGGTGCTACAGTTAAACCTGCTCTTAGGAAATTAGTCGAGGTAACAATTGCCTTTTTAAATTTTATTGATACATCCTTTTAGAAATAACTATCCTTTTTTTCTAAGTAAATATTAAGAGATAAATCCTGATCTTATCTTTACAATAATAAGATATGTGTGACATAATACATAGCCGTTATTTTAGTGCAGAAAACTGCCTGTCATTGTTGCTGATAAAAATGTTAATAGTGTAAATCACAAGCATTTAATTTAAAAATCCATTGAATATTTTATTTTATGACAAAAAGAAACAATATGACAACCGCCATTTGCTAGCAAATTACTGGTCTGTGTTTTTGCAAATATAACATTATTGACGACCCATTTGGGTATTGCGGTTGAGAGGCCGGCTGCAACACCAAGGGTTCCGGGTTCGATCCCCGGGCAGTACAAACATTTGTGTGCATGAACATGTCTGTTTGTAATGGTCTGGGTGTTTTCTATGTATAATATGTATGTATTTACAAAAAAAAATGTATATAAGTATATTTATCCATTGTTTAGTACCCATAATACAGGCTTCACGCTTAACTTGGGACTAGATGGCGCTGTGTAAATGTCAGTGGATATTTATTATTATTATTTATTTATTTATTTAACATTAACAAAATAATATATTTTTTATGTATACAAATTGCACAAAGCAGTAAAAATGTTAGCACAACAATAAAATCTTTGAATAGGTAATGTTATCTTGCAGTATTTAGCTGTATCATACCCAAACCAATGTGAGTGGTGTGTGCGGTGGTATGATGAGCTGTTCCTCCTATTCGACTGCTGTCTACAATATCATTACTTAAAACACTATGGTAAGTATAACGAAGTTCATTTCAAATACAAAAGAAAGCAGACACAAAAATGCTTTAGAATAAAATTTTACTAAATTCATTTATTCACCTATTTGCTTAAACGTAGCATAGACAATAGATTCATGTATTGTTTGTTGTGATTTTCCACCCGTGCTTCACAACAGTTTAAATAGTAGAATGCCAATTATCCGAATTAATTAGGACTGGGATGGATTTGGATAATCTAAAGTTCAGATAATTGGACATAGACTGGTAATAAAGAAAAATGAACTGTCACACATCAAATAAACTTTTAAGTTCAACAAACACAGTTCCACAATAGCACCCATTTGAACATCTCGATCAGATAAAGTTGTAACCCAAACCAAAATTATGTATCTGGTTTTAATTTTTTTATATTAAGCTAAGAACCGATTCGGATAATTGGCGATTCAGTTAATCGGCGTTCGGATAATCGGCAGTACTTGTAACATACAGTTACCATTGTTGTGACTTGTTTTGTGAGAGATATTTAAAAAGTTACAAATACTTTTGAAGGTAATAATTATTTCTATACAGCGCCGGATCTTCAATTTTTTTTGGGTGGGGCAAAAATTTAGAAATGCCGCCCCCGCCCTCTTTTATTTATTTTTACCTTTATCATCCTATATTATTTCACTAATTTATATAATAGGTCCCCAAATTGATTGACATTTGGACAAAGCTGCAACTTTTTACGCAGCTGTGATCAGTTTCAGAGATATTACATCTCCTTGTCTTACTCCTCGGTGCCAATGATAAGCCAATGGTAAGCTCTTCATGTACTCGGCCTGACATAGTAGCGCTCTCGTACAAACATCTCAACAATTCGATATAGCAGTAGTCAAGTCAGGCACCGTTGGAGGGAATGAAACACAGCCCAAGTCTCGATCGAATCGAAGGCTTTCTCATAGTCCACAAACGCCAAACATAATGGTCAGTTATACTCTCCGCTCTTCTGTATAACCTGCCACAGCGTATGTAATATGTAGTCTATGGTGCTGAAGCCTTTGAGGAACCCGGCTTGTTCGGAGGGCTGGAAATCGTCAAACATATGCGCGAGACGGATCATAATGACTCTGGAGAATAACTTGAAGATGTGGCACAATATCGTAATGGGTCGTTAATTCTTCAATAAGCTTTTAATATCTAAGATAACTCGTAACAGATGTAAAAACGGCAAGATTAGTTTATTTTAGTCATTTTTATAATGTAATGTCGTATGGTCTACCGTTGTGGGGTACGGCTGCCGACATTGATACAATATTTGTGCTACAAAAAGAGCTTTTATCTACAACCTTAGACCACGTGACTCTCTTAAAGAACAGTTCAAAGAAATAAATTTGTTTTTTTGTAATGTATTTTTTGTATATTTTTGTCGTTCATAAGTGCTTTTTGTAAGCCTAATTTAAATAAATGAATTTTGACTTTAACTTATCATACCCGGAATATTAGGCTCTCTCCAAGCGGATACGAAAACTCGTTCGCAGAGAATTCTACTATTTCAATACAAGGTTAATTAAGGACCTTATTAAGGAGAACAGGGGGCCCAAAGTTTTCCAAAAACCACTTGGCAGGAGCATTCTGGTGAAGCTTAATATAGCAGATGGCCAACTACTCACATTACGCCAACAGATCCTGGAAGAGGTTGAGAAATTCTATGGATTTGTCGAGCGCTCATCAGTACAGACCGAAGACAGCGAAGATCTACGTGCCCTACTAAGGCACCATTGTACGTAGGATATGCCGGATGTTGACGTTAGCGAAATTAGTGCAGCACTGAAGCAACTGAGAAATGAAAGGGCCCCGTGGGATGACGGTATTACGACAGAACTCCTAAACACCGGTGGACAACCCATCCTTAGGACATTAGGTGAGCTCTTTTAATGCCGTCATCTACCTGGGAACTACACTGGAAGCGTGGTCCACAAGCGTTCATTAAGAAGGGTGATAAAGCTCTCTTGAAGAATTATAGACCGGTAGCGTTTCTGATAAGCGTCGGTGGCGTCCTTCTCCAGATTGTCCAAGAATAAGTTTACTTGGGCTAAAACTTGACCGGCACAATTTCGGAAGGGAAGCTAGTAGGAGGATTCATTTGGGCTGGCGGCATCAGGCAAGTTACATCAGATCTTCACGTCGACGATTCCGCAACGCTTAAGGACAAAAGTCTTTGAGAAATACGTCCTACCCATACCAACATACGCAGATGAGACATGGACACTGACTGCGGATTGGTTCAGAAATTCAAAGTTACTCAACGAGCGATGGAGCGTGCTATGTTGGGAGACTCTTATACATAAAATCAGAAATGATGTTATCCGCAAAAGAACTAAAATTACCGGCATAGTTCGCCAGATTAGCGAACTGAAGTGGCAGTGGGTAATGATGTCGCAGAACCGATGGCCGTTGGAGCAGACGAGTTCTGGAGCGGAGACCGCGTCTTGGCAAGCGTAACGTAGGACGCCCTCCGGCCCGATGGACCGACAACTTGCGAAAAGTCGCTGGTGGAGTCTGGATGAGAAAAACGGAGGACCGGAATATCTGGCGCAAAATGAGACCAATGTCCAACAGTGGACTGCGATAGGTTGAATAGAGAGGGAAAAGGTTTAATCACCTTTCTTGAAGAAGAACACCACCACGCCATTGCTCCTCACCTTTGGTGTCGCACCATCACCGATTCCGGAATTAAAAAGCTTCTGAAGGGTCTTAAGCACTGGCGTGCCCCCTACTTTCAAAAGCTCTGCGGTATATCCGTCGTAGCGGGGGTCTAATAACGCTTAAGCTGTTTCATAACCATCCTAACCTCGGCAAAAAAGCAATGTCATTAAAAAGTTACAATTTATCAATTATTGGTATTGATATTAATCAATTAAGTTCTATAATGAAATAAGACTACTCGCCTCAGCTTTTTCGAAGTCACACTGGATGAAAAAGGCGTTTTATTTCCAATTTATTTTGTATATTTTCTTAAAAAACGTGGTCGCTTGATGCAAGTAAAAGGAGCTTAATTGTTTATTTTTATTTTTTTTCAATTGTAGCTGTCCATCATGAAAATGATATAGCTTTAAAGCAGCTAAGTTGGCATCAATTAACATAGAGAAATAACTACGTAACTTTGAAATAATACACTGCTGCCCTGTATAGAGATCGACGAGAGAGTTTTCGTATACAGCGTCATTCCTCAGATCGCAGCTGCACCCGCCTGCTGACCGTGATCTGCGGGCGCCTATTTAGAACTATGCAAAAAAATGTAATGGTTCAGTAACATGCCTTACTCCGCGCTCCGGTTATCAGTCGTATTTCTATGGCCATGCACTTGTACTATTATTTATTCCGCGGGCAAGTAAGGTAAATGATGAGTGGTCCATTAGTCTGTTTGCCGCCCCCTGACCGTGCCGCCCGGGGCACGTGCCCCCGTCTGCCCCCCCCTAGATCCGGCCCTGTTTCTATAACAGACATTTTATAATTATAACAATACTTTAAGATACCTACATTAAATGCCATTTAACAAGCATTTCAATTATAGGTTTAAATTTAATTATATTTATTAAGTAAATCAAACGAAGGCGAAACAGGGTTACTAACATAGCTTGCTAGATCAGCAAGTTGAAATGACACTGGACTGGTCATGTATGTCACAAAATCTATTTTAAAATCATTACGTTTATCCGATGTATGTTTATCCGATGCTCTTACGGTCAAGGAAAACATTATGAGGATACCTGCGAATGTCTACAAAGAAGATTAAAGGTTGTGCGTTAATTCGTGCGCAGGTTTCCTCACTATGTTTTCCTTCACCGTAAGAGCGTCGGATTAACGTACATATAATTTCGAAAATTCGAAAACACTTTGGTATGTGGCGGGGTTTTAAACTCAGCCCTCCTGGTAGGAGGGTAACAGTCCACACCATTGAGCCACCGACGCTCATTTATTATTATTATAACTGATGGTGTCCCCACCAGCCGCGTCGTTTTCGGAGAGCTTCTACGGCCTGATGCGAGTGCCGCTATCTGTAAGTGGCGAGTTCGTACCCCACCACCGGCGTTTACCCGCGTCTCTGGAGCGCGGGAGCCTGGCGCTGCTGGTGCTGCTGCCCTACTGCAGGGGGAAGCTGGAGGCGCTCGTGGACCGCTGGAGGGAGGACCACGAGGACGGCAGGCTGGGGAAGGTGAGCGTCTCTTAAGAGAAATCATGAAATACTCAGTCACACACTCACACATACACAGTCAATTGTAATAGGTGCTGCTTCCCTACTTTAGGGGGAAGCTAGAGGCGCTGATGGACTGCTGGAGGGAGGATAACGAGGACGGCAGACTGGGGAAGGTGAGAGCACAGTCATACACACACACACACGTGCACAGTCACACACACACACATGCACAGTCACACACACATGCACAGTCACACACACATGCACAGTCACACACACATGCACAGTGACACACATATGCACAGTCATCATCATCAGCTCATTAAACGTCCCCACCGAGGGGCACGAGCCTACCCGTATAGGGTGTATAGGCCGTAGTCGTCCACGCGGGCCCAGTGCGGATTGGACGACTTCACACACAACCTTCGAATCTCTTCGCAGGCGTGCATGAAGGTTTCCTCACGATGTTTTCCTTCACCGTAAGAGCGTCGGATAACGTACATATATGTTTCGAAAATTCGAAAATACATTGGTACGTGACGGGATTTGAACCTCAGCCCTTCCGGCGGGAAGGCGACAGTCCACAACACTGAGCCACCGACGCTCTCAGTCACACACACACAATATGCACATTCAGGTGTATTAAATACATATATCAATTGTATTAAATAGAGGATTTTTTTTTCATGAACGACTGCAGGGCAAGTCCCGCTGCCAGTGCCGTGCGTAGGGCCAATCCAGCATTTTAATTTTATTTATTGGCCTAGTAACATTATACAAGGAGATTGAGTAGTTAGTCACAGACTTTTAGTTTTGTGATTGCCTTGTCAAGGCCTCAATGAAATACATATAGTGTCTTAACATGCTTTAGTGTGCTAGGAACAATGCTGAGTGAGCTCCTATTTAGCATTTATTTGTATTCATCTATTTATCTCTTGTATTTTGTATGTTTTTGCCAAATAAATACATTTCTTTTTCTTCTTCAATATTTGATGTGTGTTTACTTCGGAATGTGTTGAATTTCTAATGAAAATAATGATTATACGCCGACATAAATTAGAGAATAATTTGTAGATAGATAGAATATTCTTTAATGTACAATTTCGAGACAATGAATAATTTAAAGTACATTAACAATGAAACGTTATCCGACGCTCTTACGGTGAAGGAAATCATCGTGAAGAAACCTTCATGCACGCCTGCGAAGAGATTCAAAGGTTGTGTGTGAAGTCGTCCAATCCGCACTGGGCCCGCGTGGACGACTTAGGCCTAATCACCCTATACGGGTAGGCTCGTGCCCCTCGGTGGGGACGTTTATGAGCTGATGATGAACAATGAAACAAAAGTACAAAGTTTGTATTGAATTCCACGAAATATCATCCCCAGGGTAAATCAGCGTCCCTCCGCGTCGCAGCTATCAAGCTATACGCGATATGCCACTTCGTGTACACCATGGGTCGGGTAGTCCAGTGCGGTCGGTATCTCTGCGGGGCGTCGCGGAGTCCGAGCGTGTCGCTGGCGGCGCTGCGGCTGTCTCTGGCTGATGCTCCCGACACCGAACCCCCGGACTGGAGGGGACTGGCGACAGCCATACTGCGGGGACGATACGGGTGACAAAACTTTCAACTCGTCATCATTATTACTAACATAACTCGAACGTTTCGACACATTATGGGTACAGATAACATTTTAACTCTTCGTCATCACTGACCTAAACTTGCTTACTTGGTGGTAGACTCGGTACTGAGTCTAGGTAGGTACCACCGCAGTGACAGATATCGTCGCGTGGAACAGGAGTGCTATGCACTTTTGTGTTTCGAGATGAGGGTACTGTAGCTAGTGACATTACCGGGTATAAGAGACCTAACATGTGTCGGGCGCAGTGCGGCCTTGACGGAGAATAATAGCTGTCTACTATCAGTTGTTGGTCTCCATCAATGCCGCTCTGTCATGGTTAGACGCGTCGTATCACACCATCAGGTGACCCAGACCATCCTGTTCATTTCGTAACACAAAAAAAAACTATGTAACTAGTTGCACAATCACGAAGAAACGTTAACCAAAAAATGGCCGAGCCCCACACATACATAATTATAGTTATTTGTTATATTAAGAACATACAATTATTCATTTCAATTTTGACCTCAACGCGTCTTTGAACTTGCGAAGATATTCGAAGGTTGTGTGTGAAGTTGTCCAACCCGCACTGGGCCCGCGTGGACGACTTAGGCCTAATCACCCTATACGGGTAGGCTCGTGCCCCTCGGTGGGGACGTTTAATGAGCTGATGATGATGATGCGTCTTTGAAATTTTACAAAATCAAAAGCATGAGCACACTATTATGTAATTATGACGACGAGTAACGTGATTTTGAGTGAACATTCGCCAGCTGACGCAATGGGCAGAATTTTGCCGCGACCACTTTTTGAGTGAGTTAGTGCAACTAGTAAGTTTATTGTTATCTAAGACACTATCTCATCACTAACTTAAGCTTGAACATTTCTACGGGTGACACACATGTCTACACTATCTCATCACTAACTTAAGCTTGAACATTTCTACGGGTGACACACATGTCTACACTATCTCATCACTAACTTAAGCTTGAACATTTCTACGGGTGACACACATTATTTATTAAACCCTTCGTTAACATCAGTAACATAAACTAAAATTTATACGGATGATAGACTCAAATTTGATCGACTCTTACGGTGAAGGAAAACATCGTGAGGAAACCTGCGCACGCCTTCGAAGAGATTCAAAGGTTGAGCGTGAAGTCGTCCAATCCGCACTGGGCCCGCGTGGACGACTAAGGCCTGTAAACTCTATACGGCTAGGCTCGTGCCCCTCGGTGGGGATAATGAGTGATGATGATGAAGTTCAAATTTCACGTAAGTTGGTAGCTTTCACAATACATGAAGTACGTTGTTTTTTTTTTGTGTTTTTGATAAATGAAGTTTTTTTTTTTGTGTAGTGCTAAGGCAGCCTACATAGTCAGTATTCGTATAAGGTTGTGTCGTTCCGCTGTAGCGATGCGGTGTCGTCGCTGCCGGTGGCGGGGGTGGTGCTGCGCGCGGCGGAGTACGGCGCGTTCGCGGTGCAGCTGGCGCGGGGGTGGGCCAGCGCCCGGCCCCACGCCGCCGCCGGTCTGCCCGCGCCGCCGCCGCCCAAGGTCACACTTACTATTATATCTATAACTAGCTTTTGCCCGCGGCTTCGCTCGCATTCAATTCGGGATAACACGGTACTTTCATTTATCACTATACATAGGATTCCCCTCCCTCCAACTTTAAAGGTTTCGGGGTAAATTTCAGAATTTTTATTAGCAAAAAATATTTGTAGTGAGCTAACCTTAAAGATAGACATATGCTGTCGCGGACTTTTTGTAGACCTTTAAAAGGAGAACAATACTCTCATACATGACTTTTGTGTAACTTTAACCGTTTACGCAGCGTACGCAGCGGAAGCTCCAAGTATGAAAAAATACCCCCCGATTTTGAAACATTTTTCATTACTGCTCCGCTTCTATTACTCGTAGCGTGTTGATATATAGCCTATAGCCTTCCTCGATAAATAAGCTATCTAACACTGAAAGAATTATTCAAATCGAACCAGTAGTTCCTGAGATTAGCGCGTTCAAACAAACAAACAAACAAACTCTTCAGCTTTATATATTAGTATAAATTAGGGAGGTATAAACAATAACGGACGGAAACTCGCTAACATCAAAATTTTGACAAAGTTCGCCAGGTTCAAAGTTATAGTTAGCTTAAAGTAATTATTCCCCGTATAGGCATAAATTTAAACAACGATAGTAGATTTTTTGTAATTTTAATAGTTAAAAAGTTATGAAAATAAATAAAAATGGTATTTACAGTCAACATTCTATTTAAAAGATAATTATATAATAGCGTACCACGCATACAAACTCTTGCGCAAAAGTGAATAAAATTGGATCTTTGTAATATTGTATTTTTTTTACAATTTGCTTTATATAATTATTTTGATTACAAATGATATGATTCTGTACAAAACACAATTTCTTTGAAAAGAGTAACTACTGATTTCTCCTCAGTAGAAAACCACCGTCCGAACCAGTGGTAGGTTCATTTGACATTCATAAGTGGTTCTGTAATGACCTAAACTGAATAAACACTTTCATTTTTATTCCAGAAGGAGGAGCGTGACGAGAAGGTGAAGAATAAATGTCCGATATGTCTCCAGTCGTGGCGCGTGCCCACCGTGCTGCCCGTCTCGGGGTGAGTCCCCATTAAATTTCAACACACAAATTTAATAATAATATAATATTTCACATCATCATCAGCTCATTAAACGTCCCCACCGAGGGGTACGAGCCTACCCGTATAGGGTGATTAGGCCTTAGTCGTCCACGCGGGCCAGTGCGGATTTGGACGACTTCACACACACCCTTCGAATCTTTCGCAGGCGTGCATGAAGGTTTCCTCACGATGTTTTCTTCACCGTAAGAGCGTCGATAACGTACATATATTTTCGGAAATTCGAAACACATTGTACGTGTCGGGATTTGAACCTCAGCCCTCCCGGTAGGAAGGCGACAGTCCACACCATTGAGCCAACGACGCTCCGACTCTAAATATTTCACATATTTTTTTTTATTTTGTAAGAGTTCAGGACCATCAAGACGCTCATCTGATGGTAAGTGATACGCCTGACCATGACAGTGGCATTGGAGGAGACCAACAACTGATACACAGTATTATTCACCGCCAAAGCCGCACTACTCCCGACACTAGAGACAACAGATGTTAGGTCTCTTATGCCCGGTAATTTCACTAGCTACAGTGCCCTCATCCCGAAACACAAACATGCATAACACTCGTGTTTCGCGGGATGATATCTGGCACTGCGGTGGTACCTATCCTAGAATCAATATCGAGTCTACCATTTAGAAACACTCAGACCAATACAAACAGACATGTTCATGCACACAAATGTTTATACTGTCTGGGGATTAAACCGGCCACCATTGGTATAGTGGTTGAAGTCTCAACCGGTACACAAAGTCATCATTCATCATCATTACAGCCCAATTATGTCCACTGCTGAACGAAGGCCTCCCCTAATGATTTCCACGCGGACCGATCCCTTGCAGTTGACATCCATCTGCTACCCGCCACCTTAACCAGATCATCCGTTCATCTGGTTGGGGGTCACAAAGTGGGTCATTACAATTCATGTAGCAATATATCGAATCTTTAATGAATGTGTACTATTCATTATTTGGTCACTTTTCTTTACCCAATTTGTACTTCATAGTTGTGTTGTGTAAATTAATAAGTGATACCATCTTAACAAGTGATATGATCACCCTATACAAGTAGGCTCGTGGGGGGGGGCTGATGATGATAAAGGCTTATACACCCTAACATTTATTAACTTGGGCAAAAATACCCCACCATACGTAGGTATGTGTAGAGATATACATAGTGTTGTACCGCAAATATATAAATATATTCAGGTATATATTCTGCTACGCGTGTGTGTCCCGTGGCGTGCGAGTGTCGGGCGCGTGTCCGGTGTCGCGGTGTCCGGCGCGCGAGGCCGACCTCGTCCGGCTCTACCTCGACTGACCCACGCCCGGGACGACTGAGTGACGCCTACAAGCGTCACACACCGACCGAGGGACTACATAGTTAAAGCCTGATTGGAACCTTGAAGCGTCACACGCCTATCAAGGGACTACATAGGTGAAGCCTGAATGACGCCTTAAAGCGTCAGCCTGAAGAGCTACGCCTGAAAGCGTCACAAACTAATAAGATTTCCCATTATGTCTAGATTTCTCGCGGCAGATAGATATATTTAATGACAATAGATTTCAGGAACGTTGAATATACAGGATGTTTAGCGCATGGACCGACAGGATTTTAGGCAAAATTTGAAACGGTTTTTATTTTGCTTTTGCAATTTCTTTAGAATTGGCCACTTGTTATAAAATTTACACATATTTCATAGTTTTTTTTTCGATTTGATTTATATCGGGGACAAAATAAGACCTTTCGTTATTTTTTTCCAGATATAAATCATATCAAGTGAACATTTATTTACAATAAAACTACATAACAGAATACAAGGAAAAGCCTCCTTGCGGTATTGCAAAAACATAAAAAGTGATGACTTGGGTACATATTTGAATAAAATAATATAAACAGTCGCATCTCAACTGTACACAACGACATTGCGTCTACCGGGGGAAAGTAGCGTAAGACCCCCAAGCCCATTCGCCAAACCACCTGTATAATTAATGCTTATCCAGTAATTATTTTTGGCAATTACTATTTCATGAATCTGATGTAGGGCAAGGGTATTAAAGATAAGCATTAAATGCTTTTGTAGAAATATAAGTGTCATTAAGGGTTGTTAATTATTTTATAGGGACGGTAATGTGATAAATAAATTGTTTTTTTAATTTGAATTTTATATGGCTAGTAATTGTATATTATGTGATTTATGTATAGATTTAAAGATATATAGATTTAAATTTAAGCCGTAAATGAGTAAATTTGTTGTTTTTTATGTATAATTTGTGGATTTTTATTTGTAAATGTATGTAAAGTTAATAAACCTTAGTGCCAAATTTAATCAAAATAATTAAGCTTATAGCTAGAGCTTTATTCAACTATGTGAATTTGTAGTCATTGAGCTGAAAGTACTGAAACATGCATTTATGGGATTTACTTTTAAAAGGTATAGCACACTGCTAATTAATTCGATTTGGACCTTAACATCATGGCACAAGGTTCAAAATTATAGTGTCAATATACGAGAGAACCCTTTTAATGGTTAAAGTGCATTGTTTGTACGATTGACGTTAATTTACTCACCAGTGTCACAACTATGAGACTGAATACGCCAGTAAAGACTTAAGCTAAGGGGATAGTCACTAAATCATAGTGAGGTATTTTGTTGTTGTGTTAATAAAAAAAATATGTAATATAATGTGTTTTATTTAGAAGGTGCGAATTTTGAGACTTTTTATTGCAATACCACAATATAATGATAACACTTTGAGCGCCATATGACTCAATACTTGGCAAACATAATAGAATCTATTGTCCTGTTTCTCGGCAGACCAAGTTTAAAGTGATACTTGTGAGTTGATACTTTTGAATAAATTGAATAATTATTTTTTGTTAATGTTTTGCACATTTTAGAAATATAAACAAATTATTTATTTATGAAAACGATGTAGAAATTTTGTTTTGTAGGTCAATTGTATAAAATGAAACCAAAACTATTTTTAGGTTAACTTTATTTACAAATAGAGAATAACAATTTAAACACAATATAGATATTTTATCTCTATGAGCGTTCAAAATCTACAGCTGATATTTTATTTAATACAAATAATAAATTTATACACAAAAAAATAAAATTGCTTTTTATTTATTTAGTTAACTACTAGGCAGACATATATAGGAGGAGTAATTACTAGATGACAAGATTCTTGTGAGCTTGTAATAATTAATCTTCTCAATTGAGCTTCAAAGTGGTGTAAAAATTTTGCTGATGAGTCTTGTCTGTAATAGACGATTAGACAGATCTACATCTAATTAGAAGATCCATTATATGGTAATATGTTATTTGATAAGATACTAAGTAACAAAAGTTACGAGATAACTCAGATATAATTGTAGGAATATACAGTTTTAGCAATAACATTTGAATATTTATTTAGG
>PQWD01010659.1:0-66591 GCA_019425675.1 Leucinodes orbonalis
GGCATCATTCCTTGTTTATATCTTTTGAGACCTACACAGTAAATAGGCTAACTTGTAATTTTTAATAATTTAAAGGTAGTGCATTCAGTTGACGGTCGCCTAAGTTAAGTGACTATCGCAATTGTCGATAATCGGATGGGTGGCCAAACGATATATTCAAGGGTTTCCCTTTTTCAGTTACTATCTTATAATGGTATAATCCATTTTATTCGTTCATGACACTGACTGCCTGGTTGGTTCACAAGTTCACTCAGCGGGTAACTGAGCGAGCTATGCTGGGGTCTCTTTTAGGTTTTAAAATCAGAAATGATGTAATCCGCAAAATGACATAAGTTTCCGCTATTGCTCGCTTGATCGGCAAGTTAATTGGCAGTGGGCCGGTCACGTATGTCGCAGAACCGATGGCTGTTGAGCAGACGAGTTCTGGAGTGGAACCGGTGTTGGCAAGCATAGCATAGGACGCCCTCCGGCCAATAGACGACATCTTACGAAAGATCGCTGGTGGTCGAGCTTGCAGGAAGGGGGAGACCTTTCTCAATTTATAAGGTTAAAATAATTTTTAAACATGTGAGGAAACCTATGCACGCCTGCGAAGAGATTCAAAGGTTGTGCGTGAAGTCGTCCAACCGCACTGGGCCCGCGTGGACGACTAAGGCCTAACATCCTACACGGTAGGCTCGTGCCCTCGGTGGGACATTTATGAGCTGATGATGATGAAGATAATTTTTATTTTATTTGTGTTATTCAAATAGAAAATGTATTTCTCTAGATTTCAGTCTTAATCGGCTCAGTACTTATGACTGAAGCGTAACAAGCACATACAATTTAATACTTTTGCTGAATACTTAATCCTTAGGATTTATATAGCTGTCTTATAACATCAAATGAGTCGTCAATTAATGTAAATAAGGAATATAATAAAACATAATTATCCACTGACATTCACACAGCGCCATCTAGCCCCAAACTTAGCATTAGCATGTAATGTGGATACTAAACAACGGATATTGCACACAAATGTTTGTACATACTGCCCGGGGATCGAACCCGGAGTCCTCGCTATAATAGCCGAGGTCGTTAAATATGTTATATTCAAGATATTAAAGATCAAAGTTACAAATTAGCCATATGAACCTGCAATAAAGTACAAGTGAGTTTTAACACTTATATGCGAGATTCTTGCTTCTTTTACCGAAATCTGAGTCATGGATTAAAAATAAACTCATTATTCGGTCACCGACTTCATCAGATCACCTTATACCAAAGATTTACTTAAAATTAAAGCTTATACCACGGCTGACCCAACTAGATGGACTGATGACCTGGTTAAAGTGCGGGTAGCAATGGATGTCAACTGCTAAGGATCGCTACGCGTGGAAATCATTAGGTGAGACCTTTCTTCAGCAGTGGATATTTTAGGCTGTAATGACTGACTGACTTTACCACGGTTAGGTTTAACATAAACATTTTCAAGTGGTCCGTACCACTGCTCCGTTCTATAAAACAGCTCCGATTCTCTGTACAAAGCTTTGTCGCCTCGACCAAGCTTTTTAAGTCTTCCGAGTCAGACAAGGGTATAGGGCTGTTCCAAATGTACAGTAGTTACGAAGTAAAACAACTCTCGACCAGACGACTAAGGCTCCTCACCAGCACAACTTCACGGTCCGTCAGCCATCGATAACGACAAGTGCATAATGCACTGAGGTAACGTGCTAATTGCATGTGCATTGCGTCAGAATACGGTTGCAGCGTAACGCGCAACCGTCGTGTTACGGGGTGGTTTAGTGACGTCTCCGTGTACCGTAGCGTGGTAAGGTTTATGCAAGATCATCATCATCAGCTCATTGAACGT
Source organism: Leucinodes orbonalis (assembly GCA_019425675.1). Lineage (NCBI taxonomy): Eukaryota > Metazoa > Arthropoda > Insecta > Lepidoptera > Crambidae > Leucinodes > Leucinodes orbonalis. The sequence goes on from PQWD01010659.1 coordinate 1,853, forward strand.
CCCCAACGAGCAGTGTTGCCACCTTAGTTTTAGAAAAAGGGCCTTTTTGAAAATGCTGAAATAATCATGTCATGAAGACGTTTTTAGAGCTACTAAAAATACGTCATCATGACCGATAAGACACTTTTAGTTTTCATATAAATAAATATCCGCTAACATTCAGATAGTCACTTCACTGACAATCCGCAATGGGCCCGTGTGGACAACTGCGGCTATACACCCTTTACGGGTAGACTAGTGCCTCTCGGTAGGGACATTTAATGAGCTGATGATGATGATTCACACAGCGCTTTCTAGCGCCAAACTGAGAATCAGCCTGTAATATGTCCTAAACAACGGATAAATATAATAATATTCTTTTTTTGTAAATACATATGTAATTTACATAAAAACACCCAGACCAATACAGACATATTCATACACACAATGTTTGATCTGCACGGGAATCCTGGAACCCTTGGTATTCTAACCTAGCAAAGTGACCGTCCCGTTCTCTTAATGCCATAAAAAAAAATGTGATCAAAAGTTGAAATAGTAATTTTCAGGTATATAACGTAATTACGTAATAATAAATTGTTGCGTACAATGCTTTCCCATGAATTTATGTAATACTATTACGGTGACATCCTCAAGTCAACTCCATAGAAGAGTAACTTAAGCGGAAAAAGGGTGCACAGCATACATATTGTCAAACAGGAACTACGCTGTCGGAGGGCACATTAACTGTTACAAAAAGAAAACAATTATGCAAGCATAAAAGTTACTTGACAGTTTACTTGATGTGATCCAATCACGGTAAATATTTCTTATTTTGAAAGCTACTTGTTCTAACTTTATTTATACTTAACATTTTTTATTTGTTTGACGACCCCTGTGGTGTAATGGTCGAGACGTCGGCTTCTACACCAAGGGTTCGGGTTCGATCCCCGGGCATTACATACATTTGTGTGCATGAACATGTGTGTTTATAATGGTCTGGGTGTTTCTATGTATAATATGTATATATTTACGAAAAAAAAGTATGTTTATCAGTTATTAAGTTTCCTAACTACAAGCTCCTCGCTTAATATGGGACTAGATGGTGCTGTGTGAATGTCAGTGGATGGCACTTAACGCACTCGGCTTCGCTCAGGCTCTTGGTTTTTAAACCACCACTTGTCTGGACCAATCAATCAGGATAATTGAAATAAAAAAGTACTCCCTTATGCATTGTCTGGATAATTAGTTGTAAATATCTTTAGCAAATCAAATTGACGCCTTAAGTTACCTTGTGTAAGTACTTAACCTGAATCTGGCTCATCGTGAAACGTTCAGTAGTGCTCATTTGCAGAGTAATCATATAAATAGAGACGGACGAAATTCAACTTCATCATGCTATTTCTGAATGTCTCAGCACGAGTACGCTGACAGGGTCCTTTTAACATAAGTATTACATTTATTATTATTTTCATATTGTACTTTGTCTTTGTATTTATTAGCTTCATATTGAATAGGTACAGCAGCATAAGAGTACGCTGAAACAGGGTACTTTTGAAATAAGTATTACATTTATTATTATTTTCATATTGAAGTTCGTTTTTGTATTTATACTTTTCATATTGAATACAGCCGTAAGTCTTTTTAAGTATAATATTTATATTTCAATAAATAGTTTCATTTTTTTATTAGTTATCTTATTCATTTGTTCCACCCTTTATTGAACGCTTGTTATTACGATAATGGTGATAATTTGTAAAATAAAAATCAGTTACCATTTAAAAATACTATATTTTAAATCGTATAATTTCATAGGGCATTTGCCTGCTCACAAAGCATTGAAACAGGGAGAAGGGCCTTTATACAACAAGACTACGATCTTCAGATAAAAGCCGGGACTAATATTACATTTTGAAGGGCGATGGAACTTATAATATTTTCTGGTCATCCATCCGATGACCAACTATTGCGATAAATAAATAAATATTCACTGACATTCACACAGCGCCATCTAGCCGTTGAATCAATTCAATAATGATGGTATAAATAAAAAATATTATTAAGTTATTCATCTTCCACGATCTCACCTTTAAGCCCAGAACACATCTACTGAGTCTGTCGTCTCTGTTCTGTGAGTGCTCTGCGCGTGCGCACGCTTAGAGTACGTAAACCGCGTCCATTGTGTGCCGGCCTTAACCCGCGCTAATATCCAATGAATTATGTATGCTACGCGAATTTGCACCAGTCATAAGCATCGTGACAACTTGGATGTCATTCTGGTAATCGATGACCTGAATATGACTGCGAAATTTACCATTTCATTGTTGTATTTTTGAATCATCACCATCATTACTCCTTCGGGGGGGCCTTTGCTTCGCAATGAATGTCTTCCCTTAATGACTTCCACTTGGACTGATCCCTAACAGTCGGCATATATCGGCTTCCCGCTACCTTAAGCAGGTCATCAGTCCATTTGGTGGGGGGTAAGCCTATGTTTCTTTTTGCAATGTTAAAAAAGAAGGTTTAAAATTTTTGAATAAGGGTAGCAATCAAGCTAGCAACTTTTTGCACGTGATCCTGAAATTGGGAACGTGAAGCAGTTGCTTATTTGTGATATAACGATTTTTAGTTAATGTCCATTGAATTAACAACATGTTTTATCCTTCTTTCCAATGGGAGAAAGAGGAGAAGTCATTCTGCCCTCGTCCACGAGATCTCCAAAGTTACGGAAGCATCGGCGGAAAAAATCAAACAAAAATGATTTAAAAAAAAATATATATTTTAAGCAGATTTATTTAGTATGTGCGTATAGCGTTTAATATAATAGTCTTTGGTTAAGTTTAACACTGACTTCCGGGACGAAAGACGATATAAGCACCCGACTTACGTAAACTTTAAAAAAGTAGAGTTCTTAAATAGTCCAGAAACCTGTCTTTAATTACTCATGACGCCTTGACGACGTCTCAAATAAAAAAATACCACATGAGAATAAAGTATTTACAGTCACTTGATGTAAGTAATGACAGGATATAATGTATATTTAAATAATTACCAATAATTACATCTCAATGCTGCCCGCAGGTTAAGGAAGATTATGTTTTACCGGAAATATTGTGTTTACAAAGGTTATCATTATTAATATCAATATCTTAGGAAACGTGCTCTTTACTCGTAAGATTATTAATAATATATGTATGTTTTGTCTGAAGATGAAAAATAATATAGGCAAGTACTTGCAGGCATTAAGTATTATTTTTGTTAGTGTTTTCCAGATAGGGATCGCAGAACCAATGTTGAATATGGCATTTAGAGAATTATATGACAAGCAAGATTTAATAAGTAATATTTAAAAAAACTAACTCTCTTCGGGTATATTTTATAAAGAAAACAGTACCGGTTGTAATAAATACAAATGGAAAAACCAATGTTGCCTATGGCATAGCATTTAGACGATTTTTAATTAGACATATTTTAAAAAACTAACTCTCTTCGGGTAGATTTTATGAAAGAAAAGCACTTATGGTAGTTAATACACTTTGAATGCTACTGCTTCCGTGGTTTGAGCATTGTTTTGTTTGAAGCGTGATCCTGTGATCGTAGGTTCGAATCTTAGGGGGTCATGTTTACAAGTCTTGCACCAAATAAATGCAAACACTTGTGTTCAAACCAACTGACGGACTCGGATAAGGGACGGTTGACCCAACGAGTGAATGCATGGAAGGGGTCGCTTGAGAACGGCGGTCTGAAACTTAATGTGGCGAAGACAGAGTACCTGGCCTGCAATACTACTGGTCCCTCATCCATCCGTATAGGTGCGGCCGAGGTCGAGCGAACGGACCAGTTTAAATACCTGGGATCGGTACTTCACGCGGCGGGAGACATCGATTGCGACGTCAAGGCACGTATTGCCGCGCTTGGGCCAAATGGCGTGAGGTGACTGGTGTCATCTGTGACCCCAAAATGCCGGTTAAGCTGAAAGGTCAGGTCTATAAATCCATCATTAGGCCTGTCCTTTTGTATGGCAGTGAAACGTGGCCGATACTTGAGCGACACAAGCAGGAGCTGCGGGTCACGGAAATGAACATGCTGCGATGGATGTGTGGGATCACGCGGAAAGATCATGTTCGTGACATTGCAGACAAGCTGCAGGAGTGTCGCCTACGCTGGTATGGCCACGTTTTACGGAAACCAGCAAGCTATGTGGGAAATAAATGTCTGGCCATGCCACCTCCGCCCGGTCCCGGTAGAAGGGGCAGGCCTAAGAAGTGTTGGCTTGACGTCGTAAGGGATGACATGCGGGCTAATGGTGTAACAGTTATGGATGCTAAAGATCATGCAAAGTGGAAGAGAAAGTGTCGGAAAGCGGACCCTGGGCTTCGGGGCGTAAGCTCCGAAAGTAACCGGGAATATCGCTAAGATGATGATGATGATGATGATGACTTGTGTTCAAACGATCTCCAAACCATTAGAAGTTGACTTCACAACTATTACAACATAATGGGTAGTCCAATTTATTTATTAAGAGAACAACAAAACAATCACTTAATATACATGATTTGGTTTCATAGACCTAAAGTTAGTGCTAAAGTGATGTCTTAATTATAGGCTGCCACGACATGTTTCAGCCAAATTATTAAAACTAACCACATGCTGCATCTGTGGCAGCTGCAGAAGCCCTACGATTATTAATCTTGGATCAAGGAATTCTCACTAATACAGCACACAGAAGCAGCACAGTAATAATAACAGTATTATTCCAATTCCATAGCCAGTTTCGTAGTTCCATTAATTTACAATAGTCTTTATACCTGGTGGGGGTCATCATGGTTTATCATATTGTGCATTCTGTTATGGCATCCACCATGTAACTCATACAAAAAATTCGAAAAAGGGCCTCTGTGCTGTTGGTTTTGGCCCCACACATGCCTTCCAAAGGACCGGGCTACTATTTCCTGATTCACGGGCAAAAGCCTGAATCTTAAGGATTTCGAAACAATAATACTAATAATAATATGCCACAGAAGGAGTCCACCACCAAAAAGGTTTCTTCTAGCACTAAAAATGTTCTTTTAGCACTCTTCAATCATACCGGGGTCTTGACTCATGGCAACATTTTTTGTAAAAAAAATAAGAAATGTTTGTAATACATAAATATTTTCATCATAAATAAAAGTCACGCTTAAATAATATATTGCATTGATGTTATCTGTGTAAGTCGTGCTTACATCGCACTGTCATGTTCAAAGATATCGCCATCATGAGATGTGCGTACAATTATTATCATATTTCCTTGTTTATACATAAAACTCGGATGGCTCAGTGATATTAATGAATGATGTAAAAACAAATAATTCCGGCAGGGGCGGTTAAGTCGTCGGTACCGGCTACAATGTTAGTATAGTAATCGTTCTCTTCAACCTATCGCAGTCCACTGCTGGACATAGGTCTCCCCCATTTTGCGCCAGATATCCCTTCACCAGCAACCTTTCGCAAGTCGCCGGTCCATCGGACCGGAGGGCGTCCTACGCTACGCTTGCCAAGACGCGGTCTTCACTCCAGAACTCGTCTGCTCCAAGCGCATTGCCACTTCAACTTGCTCATTCGGCGAGCTATGTCGGTAACTTTGTTCTCTTGTGGATAACATCATTTTTGATTTTATCTTTAAGAGAGACTCCGAGCATAGCTCGCTCCATTGCACGTTGTACATTTTAAACCAATCCCGTAGTCAGTGTCCATGTCTCAGCTGCGTATGTTAGTACGGGTAGGATGGATTGCTCAAAGACTGGCTATAACATTGCGGTGTTATCGACGTGAAGGCCTGACGTAAATAGCCAATTGCCGCCCAGCCCATCTGAATCCTCCTACTAGCTTCCTTCTTGGAATTGTGCCGGCCAAGTTGGATAGTTTGGTAGTCGTTAACACCTGGGCCTGTGTGGTGGGTTACAGCCCAATCTACCCTTGGCTATGGCTATGCTGTGCGGGAAAGCCTGTGCCCTGCAGTGGGTTCTTTTTTGGCTGATTACCGTTCTGTCATGAAATGAATAAAGAATGTTCAAGCACAGAAATGTTTCAAAATCAGGGGGATTGAACCCGGAACCTTTGTTGTAGTAGCGGACGTTTAAATCATTAAACCAAATCATTTTATTTTGACTTAAACTACTACTACTCGTAAATACCACCAAAGATAAAAATACCGAAGGGAATCAAATATTATAATTTTCTTTCAAATTATTGCGACCTTTTTCGGCTCTCAAAGCGCTACTTTATTGCGTATGAGAAAAATACAATATTGGAATGAGATTTGTTTAACTTACGCATGATAAGTCGGTTTTAAAATAACTTCACTAAATATGCATAAACCATGACTCAAACAATAATTTTAATGCAGATATTTTTAATATTAATAACTTTATGCTCGCATCTCATTTCAATGTTTCCGTTTGATTGTAAATATGAAATCTTTAACATCTTTTATGTTACAAAGTGTACAGGACGGTCAGGACGCTCACCTGATGGTAAGTGATACGCCTGACCATCACAGATCGGCATTGATGGAAACTAACAACTGATAAACAGCCGCACTGCGCCTGACATCCGAGACAACAGATGTTAGGTCTCTTATACCTAGTAATTTTACTAGCTACAGTGCCCTCATCTCATGAGCGTCGGTGGCTCAATGGTGTGGACTGTCGACTCTGAAGGGCTGAGGTTCAAATCCCGACACGTACCAATGTGTTTTCGAATTTTCGAAAATATATGTACGTTCTCCGACGCTCTTACGGTGAAGGAAAACATCGTGAGGAAACCTTCATGCACGCCTGCGAAGAAATTCAAAGGTTGTGCGTGAAGTCGTCCAATCCGCACTGGGCGCGCGTGCACGACTAAGGCCTAATCACCCTATACGGGTAGGCTCGTGCCCCTCGGTGGGGACGTTTAATGAGCTGATGATGATGATGATAACAAGTACATGGATGTAGTAGAGAGTTCTTTAAGAGAATTTTGCCTAAAGCAAAGTACATTATAACATAACACAAGTACATTATGTAAATGGTGTTCCTTTATTCCATATACGTAGTATGTATCTACGCATGCTTGTAGCTTCCTTATTTTTAAACTAATTACAGTATTAAATATATTATTATTTCCTATATTGTTCGCAATTTACTTTTGACACCGACGTGCTAATGGAAGTCGGAGTGATGCAAACAATGCGTTGTCATTATTTATTGTTATTTATCGTGATTTTCCGTTGATTCTTATAATATGTTAAATACGTCATCGGTGTTTGTTTGGACGCGCATACTTTACTATTTAATTGTACAAAAACTATAGCATCAAAATATTTACAAACCTTAAAACTTAAAAATATTAACCAAATTATATTGTTTTTTTTTTGTTTAAAAATTAAAATGACTACTTCCCTGATCCCATTTGATTAGTAGTAGCACACATTAAATAATGTATACTATATTTATCCACTGATATTTACAACGAGAAATTATCGAGCCCTTATTTATAGCGATGAGCTTGTAGTTGTAAACTACGGATAAACACATTTATTACTTGTAAATACTTTAATTTTATACATAGAAATACTCAGACCAATACAAACAAACATGTTAAGGCATACAAATGTTTACAGGTACTGGGATCAAAACCGGAACCCTCGGTGTAGTAGCTGACGCCATTACACCACCACATGGGTCGTCAAAGTATTCTTGTAGTATACTACAAGTAAATAAAGTGTGGCGAGTTTTTTTGAACGTTTTAAGACAATTGGTCAATTTGTTATAAGTACCTTTTCCGATGCGACTTCCTTCCTTTCCGTCGATTGTTTGCGCAGGCGCAGTTATCAAAGACAAGTTATTCTCTACGGTCACTCTTCCTAGAGGCACTTTCGGACCTTCACGGCCACTTTGCGATTCCATAGATGATTTCCTGGGCATTACGAAATGTTTCCATTGCCTTAATAGTTCTGGCTAGTATTTTAATATCAATCTACAAGTTCCCAACTAAATAGTAACTTAATAGCTTTAACAAGTAGTGTTTAACACTTTGTGCGTGTGTTTATCTGGTATAACTAAAAAATAGGTCCGGTTAAAATCGATACTGTTTTTTCAGAGATTAGTTGAAAAAATAAACTTTATTTTCCTTTGTAGTCGCTGAAATAAATAGACGGGCAAAAATTTAATTGAACTGTGGGCACATAAATGTATATTCAGTAAAAAAACCAATGTCTAGATTAGTTTTTATAGTTCCATATTATCATAATTCCTAAAGACTATCAATGTAAACTAACTAATGTAAAACTAGCTCAATGGTGTGGACTGTCGCCTTCCTACCGGAAGGGCTGAGGTTCAAATTCCGACACGTACGGGGACGTTTAACGAGATAATGATGATCAATGTAAACAATATTGAATGTGTGTGTACAATTATGAACATAATTTGCTTTATATAATTATGTTTAAAACAAATGACTTTATTCTGAACAAAACACAAGATTTTGAAAAGAGTGACTACTGAGTTTCTTGCTGGATTCTTCTCAGTAAAAGCGGCAGCTTCATGTGACATTCACAAGTGTTCTGTAAGAACCTAAACTGAATAAAGACTATTTATTTGATTTGGGTCAATATTTGAATTATAATAAAAACCAACGTTTGATCCAATTCAATGATTACCATACCAATTCTATCAGCGCCTAGCGTGTTACATATTTCGAATTAGTTTCTGCGATTCGTTTCGACCTGGTTCCTAAGTTATTATGAGCACGTAAGGCTCGCACGCGACTGAATTAGGTAACCTCAGGTACGACCTGTCTTAATTTATGTTTTGTTCATCTGTATAATAAACTGGGTTGGTGCAACCAACTTGTATGATATACCTGTATAACTTTTATATCCTATTACAGTCAAAGTTATCCTAATGGGTAGGTGTAACTTCGAAAGGTGATTTCTTCTGTCTAAGTAAATAGGATGCATTGGGGGAGTTCATTGAGGTCCTTTCACCCAAAATACTATCCTAAATACGAGTATGGATGGAAGTGATACTCACTTGGGTCTTTAAAAAAGGTCGCCTAACGTCCTATGGAGAGGTAAAGTTAAATGTTCCCGGTGTCTTATTGTTGTGTGAATTAACATTATGTCTGTATATTCTTAAATATACACACATAAATGTTAATTAAACCCATTTGAATCAATTTAACATTGCTATAATACATGACAATACTAACGAAGCAAATATAATATTAATCATAATGAAGATATGCTTTGGTTACGATTAATCGGCGATTGGATTAAAGAAAAATCGTACATAGTTTAGTTAAAATTAACTAGTTCACGCAATGTTAGATCGTTTACAAATCTCTTTGTTTAGATAATGTGGTTTTATAATGTCAGAGCCTTGGTCCTAAGTCATATAGTTACTATTGGATGATTTCTCCAAAGTAGAATTATTTTATTTATTTATTTAAGAGCGCTGTGTGATCCGTGGTTCATGGATTCAAAGCCTACGGGGAAACTTATAGTGATGCTGTGCTTGAGTCCTGAAGGAGTCTAGGCTGATGATGATTATTTTTTTCATATTGGTAAATGAGCTAACTATTCTTATGGTGGTAAGTGATATTGCCACTATAGAGGATCGTAAAAATTCCGCAGGAGCAACCTTGACGTTCAACACAACCTTTAAAATTACATACTATAATATATATATTATAGGTATGTTACGTATTACATACATATATATACTATATATATATATACGGTCGAATTGAGGAAATTCCACCTTTTTGAAGTTGGTTTATAATAAGGTAAATAGTTGTAAAGGAAGGTAGAAGGGGGATTTGGCCCTGCCTTACTCCCTCGAAGAAACATTAAGAGACCCACCCATCCAACGTCGACCACTGCGATAGGTGCTTGACTTACCGCGATCGTCAACCGAAGCGTTAGCCGATGTGTGATCAGGCTCACATTTTATTCATTAATATTTTCAAAGTAGGTTTTGTTCACAATCAATTAGTGCCTACTAAATGTTTTAATTATATAAATGATCTTTTACTTTGTTGTAAATCAATCAATTTAAAACAATATTAATTAGTGTAGAGCAAATAAAATTTATGGTTGTATGTTAAAATGTTTTCGTGCTATGTTTTAATCTTATGAATTAATTCTACCTAATTTATGGTGTCTAAACAGAAAATGTTTGATGAAGCTTACACTAATTATATGCAAAGCAATTAGTAACATCTTGGAATATACCATTGGCATATGCCAGATATTTAAAAAATAATATTCTAAAAATAACTGTACTAAATTAGAAATTTTTCGTAACGAGCGTCGAGCACGTTTATTCGATAGTCCCGTATACAATATGGCGGTTATTCAGATGGTCAGAAGTAGAACACCAGGGGGTAACCATTTCTTATAACGGTATTACTGCAATGAAACGACATCATTTTTGTAAGAGAAGAAGAAGTAATATTATTGTAATACTGTTTAAACAGATGGCGGTAAGCCCCCAGGACTGGTCTGCTTGTCCATTGACTACCTACATCATAAGAAGATACGACTGCAGCAAGAGATTTCCATACTAATGATGACCAATTAAAAGGTTAGGAGAGTTCACTCGTTGTGGACAACGGTGCCCTAATAAAAGACATCAACGCATTCTACATTGGCTTGGTATGGGATATTTTTTTGTTTTATTTTTTACGTGACGGTGAATTGTATGCCTAAAAAAAATTTGTGAGTGTGTTAAAAATAACAACAAGTGCTATGTAGGGTATAAATGTCAAATTATAATTTTCCTATTGATATAAATTTAAATGAATAAAGAACACTATTAAATCAATTAATTCTTATTGCATACGAACTGTTGTTCGACTGAGGGGATACACTTTTGGAAACATTGATTATAAATTTATAATTAATAAATATATTTTTATTTTTATGACAAATAAAATGGAATGTATCTTTATAATGCAAATATCTTTACTATAGTACTTAAATCAAATTGTATATTTTTATTATTTTTAAAGAAAATTAACACTATTCAAAATCAAACCTTTTATACTCAATTGTTTTACAAGCTGTTCTCTCCCCAAAATATAGGAATAAAAAACACGCACATCGGAAGATAGCTGATACTGAGTTCGCTTGTAATCAGTACTTAACATACCAGTAACGTTTAAAATGTAACTGGAACAAGTAATCGTTTAATTGTAAGATACAAATTTAATTAACTACAATACGTATAATTCACCCTGACCTATTTAGATCTCTTATAATAAAACTGACACAATTTTGTGGTTACTTTTTATGTCAACATTTATTGGGGATTGAGATGTACACTGGGACAAAAAACTGAATTTGAAATATTATGAACTTTATATTTTATGTCTCAAACCATTGTTTTAATTATCCACATTTTTTATTATTTCTTATTATTATTTCTAATCTTAAACTTGTACATCTTACGATCACTGCATGCATAATTATTGACATTACAAATTATTCAAGTACATATTATTTATTACTTTACATTAACTTATAGCGGGTCCTAACAAAATAACTATCACAGATATTAATCACATTATTTACAGACACCACAATTGATAGTGAACTAAAAATGTACCGTAAAGGAACTGTGTACCGTCCTTCGTCAATGAAGTTGCAGTTTTCCGAAAAACCCATCGCCCCACCGCGCGCCACCACCACCAGCCTTCGCGTAGTGACACCACCAGTCGCCCGCCAGCCGTCGTCTGCGCAGCCCGCGTACGCGGCAACAGTTTTCCAAACACCGGAAAAAATCTGTCGTGTATCGCGGTCTTTACATTCCAGAACTGTGCCTTATTCCTTCTTTTGAAAAAAAAAAAAACTATAACTATAAAGTAAAAAATCTAAACAATTCCACTTTTAAAATTAGTATCGAAAGTGTTTCTAACTTTTTCGTGTCATTGTTTTTTTCTTTTTTATTGTCGCTCACAAGTGATGGATAAAGTGCATGGCTGAAAAGTGTTGTGCCCAAAGCCCAGCTGTCTAACGGTGAGTTGTGCAACCCACTTATGCAATGGTGCAGCATTGAAAACTGAAAGTGTTATGTTTCTCCGCTCTATGTTTATGGTCAGATGGTTTGTTTCCTCTGTGTGCAATTGTGTAATTACATATATGTATTTATCTGATTGGCCATAGGGTTGCAAGATAAATCTCAAGGCTAGAATAACACTTACAAATAAAGTATACGTACTATAGGTTCGAAGTAAATTTGTAATGATTATTTTGGTTATTAATTATACAAAAGTAGGAAAGATAAATGGTTTTAAAAATAAAACTCTAGACAATTAATTTTGAATAGGTAATAAGTTATCAAGTTATCATATAAATTCCTAAATTATCATGTACATAATATTTTATCTCTAAACCAGCAAAATTAGAAAAAATACAAGTTTTTATACTTGCCTTATTAATTATTATTCAGTCAATGATGTAGTCAGTTAAGTGACGTCATACAAAATCATTTGTCTCCCAAAATATCAGAAGCGGTTGTGCGATGACAACTGACATAACGTTCGAAATGATTTGATTTATACTAAGTAAATGTTTAAAACATAGTTTTTTATTTATTGAACGAGTTCTAATATTTTTTTAAACATGACGGTGGAAAAACTTGTAGAGAACTCCAACAATAAAAATGAGCAATAATGTATAGAAAAATGGCAAAATATAAAAAAAACATGTCGATGTTCGTTGTGATAAGTATAAAAAAAAACTTCCATCGATAATATTTTTTTTATCTTCATCTTTTACTTAACTTGAATTCCCAAGCGTAAGAATATGTAGGTATACGACTTGTGAAAAAAAAGCCCATACCTGATTAGTTCATTGACCTTAGTTCTCTAAGGAGCTAAAAGTTTGAAAACTTAATTGTGTGTGAATAAATAAATAAATAAATAAACTTTTTTTGCAAAATTTATAGTCTTATTCAATAAATATACCAGTTAATCAATAAGCACGTTACCCCTAAAAAAGTAACGCGTGAAGTGAGCTGTGGCTCACTCTGTGGAGTTAAATAGTTTTGTCAACACTGTACGTGAGTTGCTTATAAAAATAAAAACCAGTCAAATCTTATTTAGTGATGTGAAACGTTTGATACCGAGTATTATTCGTTGACATGCAGAGTCGAACGATTCGATAATAAGAAATTATCGAGTTGTTATAGCTTAATTGAACTAATATGAAACAATTCTACCAAAATTAGGCGATTTCGATCGCCCTTTCACTGGCCATCCAGAGGTCCCGGAAAACCCACAAAGTTGGATAGTTCGGGCAAGATAATGTCTTGCCATTGTGTGGTGTTCCATTTTAAGTTCATTACTTGTTACTCATAAAGTTCTGTTAATAGAAGAGCATATAATTAATAGTGTGATTTTAATTATTGCTGATGAATGTTTTTGAAAACTTTGCTAAGCAACGAAACTCAAATATAAAAATACATACCTATATTTATAATATCATAAAATACATTTTAATTCTGTATTATCTTACTGCATTCATTAAGTAACTAGAAATGCTTAAATTTCATAATAGATAATGTATTCATTTGTCATAAATTAATATATTGTTATGAATTTGCCTTAAAAAATAGTATCATAGTTCAAAGACGAGTCCTAGTAAGTTCAGTTCATCATAATAGATAGGTTTTTACAAATAGGTCCTTAAATGATGTAGGTGCTAATCAGTAAAAATGCTAAGGTTAAACTCTACCAGTAGGAAAAGCTAATGGTTAGTAGTATCAATAGAAAATGTGATTTAAACACAAGCTAATAAAAATATAATAATAATAAATATTCTAATGACATGCTCTTACGGTGAAGGAAAACATCGTGAGGAAACCTTCATGCACGCCTGCGAAGAAATTCAAAGGTTGTGCGTGAAGTCGTCCAATCCGCACTGGGCCCGCGTGGACGACTAAGGCTAATCACCCTATACGGGTAGGCTCGTGCCCCTCGGTGGGACGTTTAATGAGCTGATGATGATTCTAATAACAATCGTTATCCGCCATATTGGCAGAGGCCGGCAACATTATTAATCCTCTAAATTAAAAATGTATTACGACTGTATTCATAAAAATCAAGATTAGCTATTGATTAATTGTTGTTCGATTAGATATTTATTTATGTATTTTGCGGGTATATTTTTAAGCGAAACATGCTCTATAAATGGCACTTTTCAATAAAAAAATAACATCTTTTTTTATAAGAATGAAGGAACATCATCATAATTAAAATGTGTTTAATAAAAATGATGTTAATAAAACTAAGCAACTACTGACCGCAGAAGAACAAAATAAACACAAATTCACTTGATTACGTGTGTATTATTCAAAGATTTTCAGAATATATCTTAATGACTATGTGAATAAGACTGCATTCCAAAAATTGCTTATCAAATATTCAAATTGAGGGCTCAATGAAAAGTCCAGTAAGGATTGTCAAATTCAACCATTTAATTCAAGAATGTTGTATGGCGCTGCTGTCATTTGTTTTTTTTTTTTAATAACGAAAATGCATATCCAACGAAAGTTCAATGGTAATAAGCTATTAACAAATTAAACTATTAATACATTTATATAGAAAAAAACCCACATTCTCGTATAAAATATGTAAATACCGGTATACATCACATGTAAAGAAGACATTTGCATTGGCTATATGTTAAATGCCATCAGGCAACTCGCTCGTGATATTTTAACTTGATGCTTTGATCTTTCAAGTTTTTGTGTTGGTACCATCAATATAATATTTCAACAGAAGCGTTGTGGTTTGCGACACGAAGGGCCACCGTTCGAATCCAGGATTTGTTTGATGTATTAAAGTATTCGTTCACTATTCGTTACTAAAATCATTAATCGATCATCATGTCAGTCATTGTTATACAAATAAATAATATTAAAATTAAACTTCTTGTATACCTATGTATTCTCCTAGTACTTTTTAAAAATAATAATAATAATATCCACTGACATTCACACAGCGCCATCTAGCACCAAGTTAAGCGTGAAGCTGTATTATGGGTACTAAACAACGGATAAATATACTTATGCACATTTTTTGTAAATACATACATATTATACATAGAAAACACCAGACCATTACAAACTGACATGTCATGCACAAATGTTTACTGCCGGGATCGAACCCAGAACCCTTGTTGTTGCAGTCGACGTCTCAACCTCAACACTAAATGGGTCGTCAAATAATGTATAAATTAGTCTCAGATATATATTATTGCGACTGTACTTTGGGAGTCGAGAGGAAACCAAAACTTGCCTTCAAAATAAAATCCACTTTGTCCCCAAGGGCCGGAATATGTTTGGGGGTCCAGTGGGTACATCATTTTTGGCGGCCGAAAGTCCGAGAGTGGAGAAGACCTAAAAGACGAAGTAATACAGTTTTAAGAAATGGCGGTGCTCCCATGTTTTCATTTAAAGCGTAATAATGAGTATAATCATTTATGAGTCAATTAATTATGCAAATATTAATTACACATTTGACTTAAGTCATATTTACGCTCGTAATATTGAACATGGTTTACGTTTAGAATTTCAAATGAATACGACATCATGGTAACTAATAGATTTGTTATTAACGACTTTTATATGAAAATCATTGTTATTTCCTGCATCGATGACAATTTGTCGATAAACACTGATGATTATTATCAGGTCATTGACCTTGAATCTTAGTTTATATATTACAACGTTAATATAGTACAAGTTCATCACCTTAACCTTAAAAGTCCACTCTTAAAATAGACTTCTAATAGTTTTAGGATATAATTTAAATTGAACTATTTTATTACTACGATTGTTTATTTCATAAGACATATTGTATATCCTATCGGATTTATTGTAATTTAACGATATATTTTATTTAAAAATAAAATAATAGTGACGCAATAGTTATTAAAAGGTATTTTTTAATTTCCAAATTTGAAAATTGTAATTTTTACACACGCTTTGCTTTGTGTTAAGTTCGGAGCGCTCCGTGTCTCACTCTCTTTCAGTCTCTTTAGTCACTTGCAGTCCACTGCTGGACATGGGTCTCCCCCATTTTGATCCAGATATTCTGATTGCTACAGTTTGCTCATTCAGATCCTCAGTGGGACTCATGATTCTTATTAAAATATAACCAAATATCTAGGATTATATAATTTTTACCACACAAAACCTACCTATACCTGATCAATTAAATGAATAAGAATTGATTTATAAATAATTAATTTGTTTTGACAAATCAGTGGTTTAACGACTCTTGTTGGCAAGCACGAAAGAATAAATTTGTACGATTAATATATAACTTCTCAAGGTGAAAACTCAATTTCCATGTTGTTGTAATTATATTACCTTTAATATTTTGCCTAAATTATATTCAATTTTGTGGTGCCGGCTGATTAGGATACTCTCTTCACCACCCTTACGCTTCCTGCAGTTACCATATGAGACAGATTAGGGACAATAAAATAACACCTAACCTTTTGTAGGTACAGTTATCGTACCCGGCTGAGAAGTTATGCCAAAACCCTTCACTATCGATTAGGGTAGCCCTATGTCTAGTATTAAACAGTTACGGAATGTTAAAGTTTGTTAGTATAATGATAACTTCCAGTAAACATTTTAAGGCTGAGAGCCATCAGCGCTCACCACTATGTAGCTGTTAAAGTCATATGCAGACTACAGCAATAGTCATAAAAAACATTATTTATGCAACACATAGAGCGCAAAACATTTTCATTAAATTTATTAATTATAAAAAGTATTCGGTGACCTCTAATTTTGCAATGTATATAACCTGCGGTGTCACTTACCACCAGGGAAGATTTCTCTTCATGATTTTTTTTCATTAAGACATCCACAAAGCGGGGGAACATATAACCTTTTATCTTTATTTCGACTCTATATACCCAAAAGTTTATTGCGCAGGAATCGGAGCAGGTAATTTGCACTATTATTTCACTGTATCAACAATTTTCCTCAAAAATCGTGCAAAGTAATTAGTATTTAAGTTTAAGTTGTGACCGATAAAAATAACTAGTGAATTTCTAATTACCATTTAGAGATGCGGTGTTTTGTGAAGGCAGGGACAAAAGCCTTTGTTGGTAAACTTTTTAATGATCGTCATTTTGAAAGGAAATATAATTACTTATTCATAAACGTTGGTTTTGATTGACTTTTATATATTGAGTATCTATAAGTCTATGTATCTCTTCTATATTATAAAGTTTTAAAAATAAATCAGGTTATAATTTCGAGTTTAATTTTAAGCTAATACATTAAATATTAAAAAATGAAAAGCAGGATTTGTTTCAAATTCAGTGTCTCGTAATTGAAATTCTACAAATAGAACATATGCATTTTGTTCTTCAGGTAGGTAAGACTGTCTAAGTTATTACTAGAACAATAGACCATTTTCAGACCTCGGACAAGTCCTAAATAGTCAATTTTCTATATATTTAATGTTTTTAATACCCTCGGAATTTTCATACTGTTAACTATTATTGAACTAAATGGCTCTGTAGATATTTATTTTTTACATTAGTACCCAGTTTCTAACTGCTCTGACAATTATAAAATCATTTTTCTACTGAATTGGCATGACCCAAAGTGGTAGAGTAAGAGACCTCATCAATCACTCATGATTAATTCGTACATCTATCAAGTGTTATCGTACATCGAAATTGCATTTAAGATTCACAATGCAATAGATTTGTTGCGAAATTTGCAATTAAAACCTGTCGTGACGAATCCAGCCATCTCGGTTAAAGAGCATTTGCTTACTCCATCTTACTTGTCTAAGCGGTTCCGTATGTGCATGTGTTCTTAAACAAGATTTTTGACTTTTTATTGATTTAATTATTATTTCTCAGTTCTATAAAATGGTTCATATTTCTCAGTACATTTTATTGTAGCCATAAGATAAATATGCTACGGGAGACACAAGTTATGCTTTCGTTATTTGTTCTCAATTTTATCTGTGTTTTATTATGTCTTTGTAATTTCGCTGGATCCGTAATTTAAACGTAAGATCCAACAGAACCTGCTATGTATAATTAACGAAGCCTCAATACTATGAAATGCGTAGGCGAGACAAGATAGTATCAATCAATTGATCTATCTGGATTTAAAATCATGGTCAGTCATTTTAATTTCAATTTATACATATTAATTAACTTAATCATACTAAATCCGTGGTTGAAACGTGTTTCAATACGACTAACGCCGTGTTTAATGATTAGTACTAGGCGAAGTTCTCTACTAATAGAGAATCGTACTGATACCTATGCTATAGTAATGTATGTACTACGTTTGAATACATCGGAAAGATTGATGGCAATTTCAAACAACCACGTCAAAGGCTGTTTTTATTATTATTTCTTTACAAATTTAAAAGGTGGTAGACTCGGTACTGAGTCGTCTAGGTAGATACCATCGCAGTGCCAGATATCGTCCCGTAAATAGGAGTGTTTTGCACTTCTGAATTTCGAGATTAGGGCAACGTGTTAAAATTACCTGATTAAGGGGCATAACATCTGTTTTCTCGGGCGATGGGTGCAGAACAGTGTTGACGGAAAAATAATGACAACCTACTGTTATTAATTTCCTTAACATTGCTTCTGTCATGGTCAGGCGTATCACTTTTTACCAGGTGAGGGAACTGACCGTCACGTTCACAATTGTTTTTAACGTACTACTTAATATTAGTTAAGTCTTTTTGCGAATCCCAGGGGTAGTCCCTCGGTCCAGACACATGTTATTAACATGTTTAACCTTTCTTGAATCTCAGCTGACTAAAGAAGATTAAAGAAAAGAAAATTCTGGAAGCATTCCATCTTTTAAACACAAGGATTGATCCGCTTTTCAGAGCAGTGTTCCAATATGGTATATCTCAATTAATCAGCCCACCATCGTCTAATATCGGATAGAGGAGCCTGCCAAGGTCCACCAGCCGCCTTCCCCAAACATATCTCAACAGTTATGTAAAAGTTTAATAACGAAAAATAACAGTAGCACCAAGTACATGCAAAACAACCGTTACGTAAACGTAACCGATAAAGGTAATAACGAAAACATTGCTTACAAAGATCTCCGAAAACTGGCGAAGTCGCGAAAGGCACGTAGTTCAAAGGTCGCCATACTGGTTTCGCGGCTTTGCGCTCGTAAAACGCGTAAATTATGCGCCAGAACATTAGACACGACATTTTTCCACCGGTCGCGGTGATTTTTAATCTGTGCTATGTGGTTTTGGCGCGTATTCGGTACTTTTTATTCGAATGTTCATTGTGGGCTTTGTTAGTTTATAAATTATATTAAATACTGTTTGTTGCTGTTATATTTACTGGTTTTGATGTTATAATAAGCGAAATAAATTGTAGTAATTAAAAACAGCGTGTTTAATGTTATGTTTGTTGTTCTACTCAAAAATATATCAAACTATAATTTTGTCGTTCGTGGTAAGAAATTACGAGAAAAACGTATTGTAGAGGACTTCCGTTCATCTAGGTAGTGAGAATGAAATTTTGAATGTTTCCTCGAAGTACGGTGGTGAGAAAAAAATAACAAAGTCACCTACATTGGATTCGAACCCGGGACGCCGATAAAACGCAGCGATCAATACACTTACAACATTAAACCACGGCGGGAGTAGACGATATTTATTTTTTATTTTAACATTTCAACAAGGAACTGATGGTTTCATAAGGTTTTCGACCTGTAAGCTTTAAAAAAACACTTTTTTGAGTTTTTATTATGTTGTTATCGTACAAAGATCTTTTAGTGAGTTTTTTCACTTGTTAGTTAGTACTTGTTTTAAGAATTGTAAGAAAAGTTCAACAAATTTTAATATGAAGAGTTAGTTACCCGGGTATGAATATAATGTATAGCAATTTCTTATTTTTAATTTCGTGATATGCTCACTGCCGCGACATCGTGTTCAGTAAATCCCTTTTCGGTGCCTAGTTTAACTTATTAACTATTATTGTTAAGTATGTTTGTTATTCATGAATGCGGCGCACCGAATGTATATTTTCATTCTTTCTTTTTCGGGGATCGAATCCGGGACGTTTGGGGTAGGAGCCGACATCTCAACCAATTACACCAGATGGTTCGTCAAAGTTCAGTTCTTGGTGATATCTTCTCAGTAGGGTTAACTCCCTAAGTCGGTAGTAGATAAATATTTGTTGAGAGGTTTCACAACATGTAGTAATATGAATATGAATTGACGAATGAAAAGCCTTTTATGAAGACTTAATTTAATAAAGACATTTTTGAGCATCATTTTAAATCTATACTAATATATAAAGCTGAAGAGTTTGTTTGTTTGTTTGAACGCGCTAATCTCAGGAACTACTGGTTCGATTTGAAAAATTCTTTCAGTGTTAGATAGCTTATTTATCGAGGAAGGCTATAGCTATATATCATCACGCTACGAATAATAGAAGCGGAGCAGCAATGAAGAATGTTTCAAAATCGGGGTATTTTTCATACTTGGAGCTTCCGCTGCGTACGCTGAGTAAACGGTTAAAGTTACACAAAAGTTATGTATGAGAGTATTGTTCTCCTTTTAAAGGTCTACAAAAAAGTCCGCGAGAGCATATGTCTATCTTTTAAGGTAAGCTCACTATAACATATTTTTTGCTAATAAAAATTCTGAAATTGACCCCGAAACCTTTAAAAGTTGGAGGGAGGGGAAGTCCTATGTATAGTGATAAATGAAATTACCGTGTTATCCCGAATTTAATGCGAGCGAAGCCGCGGGCAAAAGCTAGTGGTGGAATATTTTGCCAAACTTAATTTATGATTTGTTAATAAAATGTAAATATCAACACTGTATTTTTTATGCATTGCAGGAAGTGTTGCCTTACTATAAAAAGATGTCTCACTCTTTTTTCCAGTGTAGTAATTTTAAAATTCAAGCAATAAATAATTTTATCGATAATCTCCAAGAATATGTTCAAGAGATTTATTACATTGTCTTAGGTGTGATTCCGGTATAGAGAACCAAGGTGACAGCCCTGCGTTATGGACTATACGATTATGCACTCAAATTACTTGTTATTACAGTTCATATTCCGTTGTTGCGATGTATTATTTACAGCAAAACCACGTCATTTTAGCGAGTCGCCGCTGTGTGAGGTTACTTTCGTATAGTTCCTGGTTCGATAAATCACACTGATATGTCGATTATGATTAATTGAAAACTGAATTTTATTGAAAGTAACCGAAATGTAAATATTATCTGTATAAGTATGACAAAGTAAATAATTAATAAGAAATAAATATCCGCCGGCATTCACACTTCGCCATCGCATTTAATCAAGGAGTAGTACTATGGGTACCAAACTACTCATATACTTATTTTTGTAATAAGTACTTACTATACAAATAAATACCCAAACCAATACAATACAAACAAATGTTTGTTCTACCCAGGATCAAACCCGGAATTTTCGGTACCCGGGATGGAACACTTGGAGTAGTCCATAACTATTATACCACATGGATCGTCCCAGTTATCATAGTGTCCGGAGCAAGGTTTCTCTTAACTTTTTTTTCATGTTGACGGCAGGCACAATGCGTAGCCCCCAAAGACGTTCGTTTGTAGGTGGATCAGATGGATCATCGCAAATATCTAGTCCCTTCGTACGTTAAGCCATTAGGATCTTAGTATATGAGTCTTAACCAATCCGCATTGTGAACGACGATGTTACATAAAAATACTGTGTAGAATTTATTAATCTAAATTTTACAAACAAATGCTTCATACTAAATACAGAATCTTCATTTACGACCCGCACGTTGCGCAACAATTGAAAGTGTTATTCTGCAACACAGTATTGGACTTTCATATTTTTAAAAAGCATAATAAATGAATCAGATGCGTTTGCCAATCGCGGTGTGACCGCAGCTTTATTGAATTTGCGGCAGGAATTCCACTGGCCAAGCTTGTGTTATTTATTTTTAAAAAGTAAAGTGTCATGTTCCTTTCGGCAGCCGAAGAAGCCATCTTTATTAGCAACGACGAATTTTGAAGAAATAACAGAAACCTTGATGAAATACTAATTATAAGTATGAGCCAACGAGATTAAAGTACAAAGTACATTATATCTCGGTGCCATGATCATTCTAAAGATCATTCTCAAGATTACGAGTCCAAAACAGTTGTGTTTGTCATATATATGTTTCTGGCTGAACTGAAAATGAAAAAAAACCGATACTTTGACCTCATTATTTGCATGTCCCAAAATACTAGTTATTCAGTTTTAAATTCTGGGTATTGTCTCCTTTGAATAATATTAACATCCTAAGGCTGTTACTAATTTTTCAACTTATTAAAAAAATCTTTAGGTATTAGAAGAGGCCCCCTAAAAAGAAGTCTCCAAAAAAAGTGTTCTTATACCTAGACATGCATGATTCGCATGTTGGGATTAACGCTTGCAAACTTGCAGTGGGTTACGGCCCAATCCCCATGATCATGCTGTGTGAAGAGGTTGTAAGTTGGTTGATTTATGTTTCTATCGTATTATCGATTATATACGATGATAGAAAACTTGACTAACCGTTGTGTCAGAATTTCTTATCCGCTTTATGGCATCTGACACAGTTCTTATGTAACATTCGCATGAATCTTCTGTGGTATGAAATCATCTTTATTTCCAGGAAAATTGATTTGACCTAGCAATTTTCAATACCCATGTAATGGAACTCTGCTTTTAAGAATAGGATGGTCAGTTCGCTCACCTGTCGGTAAGTGATGCGCCTGACCATGACAGATTCAGTGTAGAAGGAAATTAATAATAATTGTAGTCAGTATTTTCCGTCAACATAGGCT
Organism: Leucinodes orbonalis; assembly: GCA_019425675.1. Lineage (NCBI taxonomy): Eukaryota > Metazoa > Arthropoda > Insecta > Lepidoptera > Crambidae > Leucinodes > Leucinodes orbonalis. The sequence goes on from PQWD01010659.1 coordinate 24,710, forward strand.
GTTACCCGAGACGACAGATCTAAGGACTCTAAACCGAAACGCAGAAGTTAAAAACACTCCTATTCTACGTGCCATTATCTGGCATTGCGGTGGAATTTACTTGAACAACTCAGTTCCGAGTCTATCACCCGGTATAACTGTCTTCATGACCGAGTTATCTAAGTGTAAGACTTTACCAAGAGTGCTAAATACCAAGAAGATTAAATTGTTACTATGGTCTAGGTTGTCTGACCACTAGGTAGGGCGCCGTCAATTCGATGTAGATTTCTCAAATAAATCGATTAAAGCTCTTAAGGTCACGACCGGACTTAATTCGTCGGTGACAAGTTGTACATTTAGTGTCTGCGTTTAAAATTATTAAATTCGAACATTGAGAAGTATTTCGTTCGATGCAAACAAACCAAATATGGCGGGATCGCCAAAAATGATAGAAATTTATAAAATTACTCTATAGTTTGATATGAAATCACGCACATGCGAAATAAAATAGATAACAAATGACCTTAACATCGGTACGTGATCTTTCGACAACTGAATATAGGACCCGATAATTGTTTCTTGATAGCGACTCAGCATCTAGATAACGATCTTAATAATATTTCATTGTAATCACGCTTCTATTTTTATAAGTCCACTGCTGGATATGGGGGAATTAATAAATTCCTGAATGATATGAAAAGTATAAGTCGTCAATTAATAGAACAAAAGGGCGTTTTAAGCTAGACTTGCCAAGACGCAATCTTCACTCCAGAACATATATCTGTTCTAATTTCCTTTAAGATACCTACGTGTTTTACCCACTGCCATTTTGACATGCTTATCCGGCGAGATATGTAACATAAGTGATCTTATATCGCTTAAAGGAACCCCAAGAATATCTGTCTCTATTGTGAATATTGAATAGATTTTTTTGAAATCGGTTCAATTTTGTTTTTGTTAGAAAGAAAAGAAATAGGACCGACTTTCAAAAATATTTCACCGTAAATAATAAATAACTAAATGTATTGTCACAATATATTTTGTTACTTTTTTATTATACTTAATTTAATGTAGCAAAGGTGGTGCGATTATATCGTACAAGTAATAAAACGTTCTACAGACAACGTTTGGGTAAAATAAGTTGTTGAACTAATATTGACATTGAAGTCTTTATTCCAAACTGGTTTCGTCCGAACAACGTAGCAACACCGCTTGTATTTAAGAAAACTATGGAAATTGTTTCTACCAAATTTGTCGTCTGAAATTACCTAAAGGAAAAATTAGCAAAAGTTACCGTCGCTCATAATATGTTGGACCCCGCATATATAGGTCTTCTCAAAAAGTTTCGTTTAGCTTCCACTAGCGAATATGCGACCTTTCGTGAGTTGTTTATCGGGCGAGGGCGTCCTAAGTTAGTCTTGCAATAACGCCGTTTCATTTCATAATCCGAAATAAAGCTCATAAAGATTAAAAATCCATAGAGCAACCGAGATTTAAAGTTACCGACATAGCTCGCCGGAAGTCGAAGAGGCAGTGAGTCACAAATGTCGCAGAATCAATATGAGTACTAGGTTCGATTCCCGTACTGTATACACATGTAGACGTTTTTATGTTTGTTGCTTCTTCGTGTCTAAACAGCTGATGCGTTTTAATAAAATTTGGTAATCTACAGTTTACTGCCGAAAATATAATTTGCTGTGGGTAACACCACGTAGTCCAGCTACTTATTATTATTATTTTATGTTATTAGAGTACAGGACGGTCAGGACGTTCACCTGATGGTAAGTGATACGCCCGACCATGACAGCGGTATTGCACAGTGATTATTCTCCGTCAATCGTCGTCTGTCGCCGTCCGTCAAGAGACAACAGATGTAAGGTCTCTAATACCCGGTAATATCACTAGCTACAGTCCTCTCATCCTGAAACACAAAAGTGCATAACACTCCTGTTTACGGGATGATATCTGGCACTGCAGTAGTACCTATCTAGACGACTCAGTATCGAGTCTACCACCTAGTATACACACAATACACAATTCATTAAGAATTTAAAGTGTAGGTCACGAAATATATTAATTGTACCGTCTGTCTTGCTTGTCAGGTTAGATCATAGTACCCCAGACATTACGTCATAGGAATTATGAAAGTAATACCATCACCTTATTAAATTGTCCGTCTTAATGCATACGATCAAATGTAGAAGATAACTAAACGATGATCCTTATCGGCATTTAACATAGCTTAGATGTATTGAATGTTTCGGTTCGATTTCCGGTTCGGGTTGCCTTTTGTACGGGTTGCGTAATCCGGATGTTTCATACGTTTCGACAAATTGATTTTGGTATTGTTATTTTACTTGCTAACAAACTTAAGCCTTCGATTGATTTACTGGTTAAAACTCTATGTGAAACTTTTTGTATAAAGGCAAGTATTAAGTCGTCTATCAACGCAGTGTACAATACATAAATTATGACATAGATAATAATATGTAAAAGGAAGACTGTATTAAAGTGCCTTCCTTTATTTCAGCTAATGTTCTTCTCGTCAAGGCCACTTTTTGTAATGTGTTTTAGTTGAATGTGAGAAATAGTTGCTGTAAAATTACTAGATACCATGAATTATACGTCACAACTTAGCAACTGCGTTCTGATCTCACTTTGGGTTCACTGGGGCAATATGGGAGACAAGAGCCTCTTGAACGGAAAGATTTGCTTTGTTGAAATTTTATTTAAAAAAATATAAGTATAAAATAAACTATTAAAGCGTTAAATGTAGAAATATTTTGCTAGTGTTTTGTAACTAATTTCAAAATGTCAGTTACAAACAATTTTCTAAATTTTATTTGTTTTATTTTGCAGGTATGTTCGCGGGTCAGGGGCGTCTAGGAAATTTAGTTTACTTAGGTATTTATTTTATTTGGTAACGAGAAATCTGATAATCCTTTATTTTTCTTTTGTCAATGGATTTTGTTTATTTGGTTGCTTGGTACTCGATACTGTCGAGGCAGGTAACCACCTGATGCCAGACATCGTCCCATGAAATATAAAGTTGTACACTTCTGTGTTTCGGAAGGAATTGCTAATGACATTGCTGGGTTTAAGAGACCTATTATCTGTGGTCTCGAGTGACGGATGCGGAGCAGTGTTGACGACAATCATTTTCCTGTCAATAATCATATACTAGAGATTGGATGACTTATGTCCTTCGATAAAAAAATCAATGAGTACGTCATTCAACAAATAGTAACTGGACACCATTAAAGACATGTATAACAATAATTCATTAGTTTGTTTTTATTGTTACAAATGGTAAACAACATATGATTAGTCATAAAGTTGATAAAGATTAAACTAAAATACAACTTCATGTAACTTTTTTGAATAATTTGCATTATATTAACTCAACTACCATAAAATTAGGTACTGACTTTAGCAAACCATGAAATTTGTACCACATCTGGACTTAACGACCCCCCCCCCCCTAGGTTAGGAATAGATTTTGTCGGAATCTCCATGCCTGCCAGGCTCGTCGGAGATAGCAGAATAATGTGGTGTAATGGTCGAAGACGTTGGCGTTGGCTGCTACACCAAGGGTTCCGGGTTCAATCCCCGGCCATGACAAACATTTGTGTCCATGAATATGTCTATTTGTAATGGTCTGGATGTTTTATGTATGATACGTATGTATTAAAAAAAATGTATTCATTTTTATCAGCTAAGCTATAGTACACTAACTACAAGCCCATAAGTGGATATTTATTTATTTATATTTAAATAGATAAGTATGATATGTTAACAAGCTGATGTTGACGAGGGTGAATGTGTATATAGGTGTCGGCGGCTCATTCGTGTGGACTGTTGCCTTCTGATCTGGAGGGTGCAGGTTCAAATCCCACCATGTGCCAATGTCTTATCGAATTTTCGATATTATATGTACGTTTATCCGTTTATTCACTTTGCATTAAAAAACAGAATTTTTGATCAGAAAAACTTAATTCAGAACACGTGTATAAGGCTTAAATTGTACACCATAGCGATAGCCTTTTGTGATGTTACTATTAGTCGAAAATACATTTAAGTGAACGTTTTTACATGTCTGAGTGTAATTTTTAACACATCTTTCCTTGGCAAACCAACGAATGACATGTGCTAATCAATTATACACCTTGCGCTAACACGATAAGGGTTTCGTAAACTGCCGATCTAAGTTTGTGTTTAGTGTAACATATTTTTTTGCGAGTTACGTACGAGTTGCGCGCAACGCTATTTGTTTTGTAGAAATCCGTACGTAACATGAACAAAACGGCTTTTTTAGATATAATCATATGATTTTCGATTCATCATTAGTATGTTATTTGACTGTTTTATGTTTAAAATAAGTAACCAAAGTGACGCAGGTAAGTGGATCGTGGTGCTTACACCAGGGGTAGGAGGCAGGGGTTTGAGTATTGTTTCGATTATTGCGTGTTCCAAGGGTCGTAGATCGAATTCCCTAGGGAGACAACATGTTGAAAAACACTTTGTGCCTACATTTTGCCTGCTTAGTTAGGATTCTGAATACAGAATCACCTGATTGTATGAAAAGACGAATTACGAGTTTTAGAGGGCATATTAAGCAGTCGGTACAGACTACTATGTTAGTATGGCGCTTATTAGCACTTATCAATCCATATTGGGCCCGCGTTGTGGTTTTACAGTTGAAACTCTCCATGGCCATGCTATGCGGTAAGGTATCTACCCTGCAGTTGACCATTAAAGGCTATTTGATGAACCATGGTAAATCTTCTTGACGGTAAATTAAGTAGCGTGACATTCATCATCATCAGCAGCTCAATATAAGGTCTTGTTGTGTTGCCTTGACATATGCTGAGTATGTTCCTTATCAGTTATACTATTTTTCTTTGTTTTGAATGTACAATAATGAAATCAATTTTTATTCTTTTGTGATTTACTGAAATTTGTTATTTGTTTCACTAAAAATATTTACTTATTTGCCCGAGGGGCACGAGCTTACTAGTATAGTTTGTATAGGCCTTAGTCGTCCACGCGGGCTCAGTGCGGATTGCCCGACTTCACGAACATCCTTTGAACATTTTTTCATAGGCGTACGCAGGTTTCCTCGCGATGTTTTCATTCATCATAAGAGCGTCGAATGAACGTACATATAATTTCAAAAATTCGGAAGGATATTAGTGGCGTTTCACTTACTGTAAACTTCCATTAATTACAACGTTTTGACTATAAATTATGTTCCTAATGTCTGGAAATAATAGATAACATTTTATCGAATATGAGGTGATGCCGTAACAGACAATGTCATAGAAGTTGCGTTAAATATTAATTTTTCTCATCTTTTCGATTATTTTTGGAAATGGATACTTAAAATATCTGAAACAAAAGTGAAATTAGTTAATAAGCGACCGATTCGGGTTTGCTCTGGTTGCACAAAAACTAAGGCTGCGCGCAACGGACCGTTGTACGTTGGACTGCGCAACGCGTTGCCAACGATTTTGCAACGAGCGCCCCGCACGTTTGTGAACATAAAAAAGCATAAAAATATCTAAAATTCTTCGAAATAACTTAGAAAAATGTTAAAACTATTGATCTTATTGGGCAAAAATAGTCTATAATAAATAAAAATGGTATACTCACTGTAACAAAAAAATATCGCCTTAGAAAGCACGGTCATGTCGCAAACGAAATTTTTTCGTAACTAGTAACATTTTTTTTAATTACATTGCTGCTTTTTACAGTTTGGATTCTTGGTAAAATTTAAAACGAAAGGTTTATTAAAAACATTATGATTTTTACTCTTTTTAATTTATCTATTAACAAGTACGCGGTAAGATCAATAGAAATTCCATTCTTTGTTAAGTTGTGTTGTCCAAAAAGTCCAAAAGATTAAAATGTATATTTACATTAAAGATTTACTAAACCGAGTAGTCTGTAATTTATATTAATTCTACCACCCTGTCATCTCTATTGTAGTTTATAGTCATTGTTGTAATGCTTGATAACTTTTATTTAGAGACTAGCAAACCCAGCGAACTCCGTTTCGCCACCAGATGGCTTCGTTTTATGTAACATTTCGTTTGGTGATCAAAAGATGCCATCTACTTAAAATATTGGTTTGTAGTACATGCTATGTATCAGAGATGTCACTTTATGTGAAAAAATATTTTCCCGCTTTTCTGTTGAAATTTTTTCTGAATTTTATTTGCTATAAACCTCACGGATCCCGAGACCTTTCCAACGTATGCAAAACCGTGGAAATCAGTTCGTGCGTTCTGGAGTTATAGTGTCAGGAAGGAAAACCCGACCTATCTTTATATAGTAGATATATTCGCGAATAAACTTCGACAAGTGTGAAACACGCTGTGGAAATGTATTGCGGCCATATTTTGTAATTATAACCTATTTGTGTCCGTGACTTCGTGTGAGTGCAAATAAATATAGTCCTTAGGCTAAAGCAAGGTAGGAGTACTTTACAACATCACTTATCTGCCAGTGGAAGTCCCGTGAAATAATATAAAAAATATATTTTTTAACACATTTAATGCCTCTTTAAGTAAGACATATGTGCGATTCCCACCTTATCACTATGTATACGCAGGGCTAAATTATTTAAATGTAATTTACCTCCAGTTTTTTAACATATAAAATTGACTTTCAAATCCATAACGGTAATTGGAAGACGACAAATCGCGCGTTGTAATTGCTCGCAAAATAGAATTCACGGGATCGGTTCTCACGCCAAATGGACGTCAATGACTTGGTGCTGTAGACGCCTAGCTGTAGGTGCCTAGTTAACTACACAAGGGGCGAAAGAGTTTGCCCGGGTCGCGGTTTTTTCGGAATGACATTTCGCTGTTGGCGGGATGGCTTTACAGCTTCACCGAACAGAGTGGGAGCGCAGATCTGCCGTTCCAAGCTAAAACGCCACTTTTTAATTTTTTTCTTCATAAAGGTTAACCACTAGAAATTGCTCCCTTTCATAACTAAATTAAAAACAAATTCTGTGTGATCGTAAGACAAATTATTCGTTATTGTAAATTGAAGTCTTAAAGCCTTAGGTAATAAATTAACGTACGTATTTATCATAATTGCGCTATATTTCAAGTTAAATAATGTCAGACCATTTAATAAATGAGGTCTGCTGTTTTTATTGTGCCTTCACTTGTTGAGAAGGTTCATCGTGATTACTTTGTTACTCTACATACATATCAGCGTTCGGCTGCGTGTCTCGGAGATCGTGGGTTTGATCCCACGGGGAATGTCACGGTGCGAATTTTCTAGTTTTATTAGGGCAGTTCGACTGAATCACCTGATTGTCCGAAAATAATGATCATTCCTATCTTAGGACTGATGACTGATAATCTTACTCGTTTGGCCCGCGTTGGATTACGTCCAATCTCTCCATAGCTATGCTGTGAAGGAAGGCCTGTGCCTGCAGTAAGCCTTATATGCTGATAAAATGATGGATATAGACATGAAAAATAATCTCTCAACTTCGTGGTTTTATCGTAAAATGTGATTGTTTGCAATTCTGCATTATTACGATGGAATAAACCCGTTTGGGTAAGATTTTTTTTTCTTTTTATTTTCGGAATGATTTATCGTTTTTGGTCGCAGGTGGCCTTTACAGCTTCACCGGACAATATGGCGTGAGATGCTTCAAATTGTTTGGCATTGTTTTATAGAGTGAGTTACCGGAAGCCTGTACCCCCTTCCTTTTTATATTTTCCCATTAAAGAACGGCTGCCACGCAAGCGGTGCTCTGTCGAATAATTGTATTTAATTAACAATAAAATCGCATTAAGTAATCGGATACACCTGCTTTAAAATAGCTAAACATTGCAGAAAATCTTATGAAGAAAACGAATAAATGAAAAAAAAAACGCCCAACGAAGCGAAAATTGTTACAACCGAAACTAAAACAACATGTCTAAATAGGTCAAACAAGTGTAGACTTTACCGCTAAGTGATAAGGTTGTTTTGATAATTTTAATACCGCATGATAAATGGATTACCAATGTTTCAGTTCCCATCTAATTTCGGACACAAGGGTGAAAGTCAAATTCGGTTCGTTACGCAACGTTATCAGATTTATCCGAGCACACTGGCGAATTTGGAGCTAGTAGACGTTGACAATATTGGTTGTATGACATTGAACTTTATACTCATTGGTATAAAGTGTCGAATTGAAGAATGTGTTAGGTCACACCATGGTGTAGCCCGCGTCTTGGCACTCTCGGTCCTCGGACTTCCGGCCCGAATGCAGATAAATATTAAACTAACTAAATGCACTATCACGAAGATACGTCAACCAAAAACTCTCCGAGCCGCACTAAGCATTGCAATTTTGACCTAAACGCATTACTGGAAAGGTACAAAATAAAAAAAGCACGAGTGCACTACTATGTCATAATGACAAGAGAAACAGAATGAAAATTCTGCCCAACTGACGCGATGGGCAGAGTTTTGCCACAAACACTTTTGAGTGAGGTTGTGCATCTAGTTAGTTTATTGATAATTAGATGGACCGACATTAGCGAAAGGTTGACGGACACTGGATGAGAAAAGCGGAGGACCGGATATCTGGTGCAGATTTGGAGAACTATGTCCAGCAGTGGCTGTAATGAGTGGAAGAGTTAGAATGTCGCAACAAATCAACAGAAAATATAATTTTTAAATAATATTATAAGACAACGTTGTGTGAAGGATTCGAGAAAACATTTTAATAGAAAAAAAACAATTATTAATCATTAAATAACTCAACTTCGAAATTCGAATTCGAAAATCGAACGCCAGGTGACTGTCCGTAGACAACGCTTTAATCCGCATAATTTGCGCGAAAGGCACCATTAAAATCAAATAAAAAACTCAAATGAGCACAAAACGGAGGATGATGACCTAACCTGTGCGTGTACAAAACCTAATCACATCTAATACAATTGCGTAATGCAAGTACAATAAAATAGAAATAGTTCTCACACATCACTGAGCGTTGGCACACTTAAACAAAATGCTTATATATTATTTTCGTTTTTACGTTTTCAAAAGTCCACACACTTGTCCTAAAAATAATTGACGATAAAAAAATTACAGATTTTACAGAGATTGAGTAGTATTACTTAATTTGAACATTTTTTGTTAATCACCTTATCAATTTGAAACGAATTATCCAACTCTTAGACAGCATGCCTGTCAAATCTCCACGTCTAACACTCATGAAACCAATCTCGATTATCCAGTCCGATAATCGAGTTCTCGATTAAAAGTACTCGATTATCGTGTACCATCAGTACGGAGAGGTCGCGGTGTCACCGGTCAGTAGTCGGACGGCGAAAGCATTGCGCCACCAATAACCATTAGACGCTTACAAAATGGCCGAAAAGGTCGCCATTTGCGCAATATTTGCATGTGCATTCATTTTATGTAATAACAAACTGTACGGACACCCTAGGTTCGATTGGCGAATGCAGTTTATGTAATTTGTAAATGTTTTTCTAACATTCTCAATTAGGCGTAATTAGGTGTTATTAAAAATATTGCATTTAATAGACAAGGCTTTTTTTTAAGTTAGCAAGCAAGCACACAGCTAATCTGATAGTAAGTGGCAACTGTCGACTATAATACACCAGCAAGCCAAAAAGGGATCACGGAAACAGATAAACAGTAAACTAACTACATGCAGAAACTCACTCAAAAAGTGTCGCAAAATACTGCCCATCCGTCAGTTGGGCAGAATTTTCATTCATGATCACGTCGCTCTCTACATGTCATAATGACATAGTAGTATGCTCGTGCTTTTGATTTTGTACTCTTATAAAGACGCATGTACTGACATATCACCTCTCACACTTTTACTTTCAATTTAATTAAACAATAAACATTACAAATACAACTTTCATAGTGTCGAAACAATATAACGATTTACATAAAGTTAAAGGTCAAAATAGTTATCCTAAAACGAATCATGTTCTCGTATAACATAAAAAGAAATGTACGTAGAGTTATGTCAAAGTTAATTTATAAATAACGTCCATGCTTATGCCCTTTAAAGGCGTGTATTGACGACTCTTTTAAAATAATACCATTGCTCTATTTCATCCATTTTCAAACTCAAAAATGATTGATTTAAATACATCATTACATGACACTTTTGAATCGTCAAGAAGTTTTTTTTTAATGAATCTACCATTAACACTACCAATCTGCATTTTTGAAATAAACGGTAAGTAATTTACAGTAAGTATTCGACAATTAGAGCGTCAGTGGCTCCGTGGTATGGACTGTTGCCTTCTGATCTGGACGGTGCAGGTTCAAATCCTGCCACGTACAAATGTGATTTCAAATTTTCGAAATTATATGTACGTTATCCGACGTTCTTACGGTACAGGAAAACATCGTGAGGAAACCCGCGCACGCCTGCGAAGAGATTCAAAGGTTGTGCGCACAGACATCCGAATATACAATTAGACTGGACAAGCCGCCAAGTTTATAGGCAGTCCCAGTGTCGCAATTTCTTTTCGGTTCTTACCTGTGAAAAGTTATTATATTTATTGGTAAATGTACTGATTCATTGCGATGATGGCATGTTACAATTGCACAGGATGGCATTTTGGGAAAAAACGGTAATTTCTTCTAATATTCGTGCGTCTTGACTCGTCTCACAGAGCGTAAACTAGCAGCCAGTGTATGCTCGTTGAGTTTACATTTGTCGCACTTAAAAACGCGGCTTGCCCCATCTCCTGTATTGGGAAATCTGTGGTTGTGCGTGAATTCGGCCAATCCGCACTGGGCCCGCGTGGACGACTAAGGCCTATACACGGGTAGGCTCGTGCCCCTCGGTGGGGACGTTTAATGAGCTGACGATATTGATGATGATTCGATAAACATGCGATTCACCTAATGATTAATAATACAGCCGTAACCCCGTTAGTGCAAAACACTTATATTTCACGGGATAATATCTAGCACTGTAGTAGAACCTACCTAGACGACTCAGTTTAGAGTCTAACAAGTAAAGCTTGGAGGTAATGCTACGAGTATACCAGACGGGAAGTGGCGCTTTCACATTTTATCTTCACTGTTATAAGTAAATAATAATAAATATCCACTGGCATATACGCTGCCCCAAACTAAGTATTAGCCTGTAATATGGGTTCAAAACAACGGATAAACTCTCGGATAAAAATATATTATACATAGAAACACCCAGCCCAATATGAACAGTCATGTTCATGCGCACAAATGTTTATACTGCCCAGAGATTAAACCCGGAACTCTTGGTGTAGTAGCCGACGTCTCAACCATTATACCAAGAGATCTTTAAAGTACTGCTCTCTCAAATTTAAACCTATAATATCCGTATTCAAATAAATCTTTTACAGATACTTTTGAATTGTCAATTGTTGTTATTATATTTTTTATGACTACACCTCTAACGCGGCTGCTAAGCATGGAGTTGTTGGCGAGTTGACTAAGGCTCTAAGTTCAGCGAGTCCTGTCATTGGTTATTTAAGTAGAACTACTTAAGTCAGTCCAGTCAGTCAGTAAACGTTATTCATCGTCAGTATGCTTATTTTTAATTCAAAATTTAAAAGTCAACCTCTTTTCCAAACTGAAATTACAATTGAATTCTCATTTATTAGTATTCAACGTTATATCGAATCACATTGTTGTGATTCCGTTACCGTTAAGAAGCATCCTTATTCCGTTATCCGTGTAAAGTCCGTTATTTAAGTACATATATCAATTGCGTTTGTATATTTTGGCTATGTTTGGTGTGGTCTATCAGGGGTCCATGACCCAAAGGTGACCAACGGTGACCGCTTTGTGACGTTAGAGATGTAAATTAACGACTTGCGGTTTTGTGACGTCTTTTATTATTGGTTTAGATAGTTTTTTTAATTTTGAACTTTAACCTCGTAATCTTATATTTTCGTTGTATATATATATTTTTAAATAGTAAGGCAAACGAGCATGAAGCTCAACTGATGGAGAGTGTTTCCGCCACCATGGACATTTGCAACAGCTGATGTCTCAGAGATGCGTTGCCAGCTATTTTTAAAATATTTAGCGCTCCTATTTTTATTTCTTTGTTTAAAAATAAAAAAAAGGGAGGACGATTGGACACGATAGTGTAACATTAATTGTAACATTGTCTTTTGTAACGTATTAAGAAAGTTTAAAATATATGTGTTTTGTTTTCAGGTAAGTACGAGTTCACCTCTACAAAATGTTATGAAGTTTGAGAACAGATTTCATAAGAAAGAGTAACAACATACGCGTAAAGCACGGTGGAGACAACATGATTCAAGTCAAATCAAAATCATTAATTGTAAACGTAGGTAAGCATTCAAATATGGATCTAAGGTTTGTTTTTAATTCGTTATATTACTCCGAAATACACTACTTATAACGTTTTACAGAAGAAGAAAATATTAAAATAAGCTTAAAATGGGGCTAGATGACGTTGTGTGAATGTCAGTGAATATTTATTTATTTATTAATGTTTTGTATAGTATTCCTATTACGATTGTATATCGCAACTAAAATCTGCACTAAATTAAAGTGAAGTAAAAGGTCGACAGTCCGGCTCGGAAGTAGGGCTTTACTTGCTCGATAACAATATATCGACTGTTACGTCACTGGCCAACTTTCGACTTCGCAATGCGCCTGCGCAGCACTCGCCGCAGGCAAGCGCTTGCGCAGCCTTTAGGGTTGCCAGCTGAAAGCATATCAGTGCGTCCATATTGATATGTTTTTGCAACATATACACATCCAAATCATCATCATCCCATCCAATGTCCCCACCGAGAGGCACGAGCCTACCCGTATAGGGTGGGCTAATTCATTAATTAACATAAACGATATTTATGTCTGAGGTATAGAACTTAAGAAAATATGAGTACACGAAACTACAAGTCTTAAAAATCTGACACTCAAATTAAAAAAAAATCTATTATATTATGCAAAAAGATTCCTTTTCAGTGGTAACCCTACCGATAAATGCCAAATAGTATGTTGTCCGATCGGAAATCGGATTGCTGAATGAATTATAGTCCACATTGAATTATACGTAGGGATTTGAAAATGTGCTCCAAGGACTAGTTGCGTCGGTTCTTGCGTTAGTTAACGTTACCTCAGGGGCTAATATAGGAAATGTAGAGCAAATAATGATTATCGTAAACAAGAATAGGAGGTTTTACTGCCTGACAGATACATTTTAAACTATTATGACCAGATAAGAGGTATTGTGAGAGCGTCGGTGGCTCAGTGTGTGGACTGTCGCTTCCTACCGGGAGGGCTGAGGTTCAAATCCCGACACGTACCAATGTATTTTCGAATTTTCGAAAAATATTGTACGTTATCCGACGCTCTTACGGTGAAGGAAACATCGTGAGGAAACCTTCATGCACGCCTGCGAAGATTCGAAGGTTGTGTGTGAAGTCGTCCAATCCGCTCTGGGCCCGCGGTGACGACTAAGGCCTAATCACCTATACGGGTAGGCTCGTGCCCCTCGTGGGGACGTTTAATGAGCTGATGATGATGAAAGGTATTGTAAGATCCATCATCTTATGTTCATTATTAATTTTACTACCAATTGGGGGTTGGAACCTTTTGACTATAATTTTTGCTGTCATTTTATACTTTCATTCTCCCTCTATAGCTATATACTGGGAGTTTCAACAAATTAAGCCTTGAAATCCGATTAAGTAAATACCTACTGTTATCCGATCGATATCTAGTAGGAACTTTATTAAAATTTACAATAAAATAACAACTTAACTGTATTTTAAAAGTAATTCCGAATATAAAGTCTCTTACGTAATTCTACTTAGTGTAGACTAGATTACATATCAGATAGCCAACAAAATGAACTCTCACGACCCCCAGACCACAATCTCGCGCACACACAATCTTTATAAGTGTATGAAACATGAAATGAGGAAATTGACATACACGTAAAGTTCCCACATTTTGAAAACACCTCAGTCTTGTAGACAAACAAAATATATAGTTACTAGCTTTTGCGTGCGACTTCGTCCGCGTGGATTAGTTACTTTGGCCTAACGCTGTCTTTAACCCGCTACTTCGTTTATATAGGTGAGTTGAAACTGCGATATCTCGTCAGATATTCATTTATGTTGAATGATGTAAAGGGCAATTTTGTTTAAAATAAATTACTTGCGATAAATAAAGTTTTTAATTGGATAAGGATTGATATCATATTTATGAAACTACTTTCGCAAATGAAGAATTATTTAAAAAAAAAATCTGCGTAAAATATGTTATAGGGAATTAACCTTTAAAGATAGACATATGCTGTCGCGGAGTTTTTTGTAGATCTTTAAAAGGGGAACAATACTCTCATACATGACTTTTGCAAAACTTTTATCTTTTACGCAGCGTACGCAGCGGAAGCTCCAAGTATGAAAAAATCCCCCCCGAATTTTGAAACATCCTTCATTGCTGCTCTGCTTCTATTGCTAGCGTGCCTATAGCCTTCCTCGATAAATGAGCTATCTAACATTGAAATAATTTTTCAAATCGGACCAGTAGTTCCTGAGATTAGCGCGTTCAAACAAACAAACTCTTCAGCTTTATAATATTAGTATAGATTAATCAAAAATATGTCGCTTCAATTGTACAATATGACGTTTTTTTTTGTAAAATAAAGAATTTTATATTAGGTTTCGGAGAACTGTGTTAGTGAAGTTGCACTGACGTAATAGAAGTAGCTCAAACATTTGGGTGTAAATGGTACAGGTATTTACTTCCAATTTTAGACCCTATACAAAAGTATGCGGCCATTTTTTAATAAAGGGATATTCGTATTTTATGTCAAAGACCTGTGAGTTTTCTCAACTAGCACACAGGTCATTTGAAAAAATAAAATATAATTGAAATTCATCGTTACGTTGCCGAGACGATTTTCACAGCTGCCCATAAAAGTCACAACGCATATATGGCTGATACATATAAGCGTGGGTTCAATCCTTTACCGAAAGTGTGAAACGCTTTTGTGTTACCAATTTGTTTACATTCTTAATGACATAATTCAATAACCATAAATATTTAATCAATATTGACTATAGTCTGCAACGCCATAATCCTTGGAGTTTAAGGACTGTGCAAACTTTTATGTATTATAAATATAATATATATATCCACTGACATTCACACAGCGCCATCTAGCCCTAAGTTAAGCGTGACGCCTGTAGTATGGGTACTAAACAACAACGGATAAACATACTTATATACTTTTGTTTGTTAATACATACACATTATATATAGAAAACAGCCACATTATGATAGTTTTAGCAAAAGACTGACCTCTAGCATACTCTGCAGGGCACATGCCTTCCTTTTTTCTCCCTGGGGAAATGTCTCGCATACCGCGCCACTGGAGATGGCGCCTGGATGCTTGGCACTTGATGGTTATGAGGGACTAGTCCGCCATAGTTGCGGAATTACCCACTAAAACCCCAGGGGTGGCCTTCACGTGCTTTTGGGGGTGGGGGCTGTGCTCTGTTCTGAATGTCAACAACAACTACTTTGCCCTGAGGCCAAAGGCCATCCTAAACAACATGGTTATGGGTGTTAACGATCACCATCCGAAGATAGATAGTAACCGCGGCCAATGGCTTAACAACGTGTCTTCTGAACCATCCGATAACCTCCTATAAGAAATATATTATTTTTTTAAAAAGATAAGGTCACATGTGCCAAAAATGTGGAATATCTAGTGGTTAGTGACAATACCTTTAACGACTGTAATAATGAAAAAGAGTCCATAAAGTATAGTTTGTGACGTTAAAATATGAAGTATTCAGTTATTTAAAAAGGATCATTTGTTTGTGAGTTACACAAACCACGTCCTAAATTATACGTGAAGTTATCCAAAAAAGAAAACAATACCTGTGTTTGGATGCCAAAATCCATATTATGTAAGGTTTTTACTTAACTGATTCCCGCCAAAAATTCATTGAAAATGTCATTACTAAATTTGACAGTAACATTTTTAATTCCATAGATAAATATCGCGGCACAGACTAATGCTCTGTAACACAGTCATATTAGCCAATTTCTCCAGTGGGCGCGCGGGCCCACAATCGTTTCGCAAACTGGTCACAATAAAGTAATTTAAAACCGGTTTATGTAACTATAACCGTGGAACATACTGTTATTTTGATAATAAACTTTAGAGATCTGATGTAATATTGAATAAGGTTTAGTTAAGCTGCTAGTTTAGCAAAATTAATTTGAACGATGGCGCAACTGTGGTCCATTTAGTTCAAATACTATTACTAGGTTAGTGTAACTTCCTAGAATTTGTTTTTTTGTCGTGTCCCAATCCGCACTGGGCCCGAGTGGACGTCTTAGGCCTATACATCCTTTACGGGTAGGCTCGTGCCCCTCGGTGGGGACGTATACTGAGCTGATGACAATAACTGAGATAAGAATATAATTGTTACCACTCTTACACACGCTTTATGAGGCGGATTAAGGACAGGACATTCAGCACAGAACGGGTAACAATATTTTGTCTATACCATTTTCTCAATACTAGGCTCGATACTGAGCCGTCTATGTAGGTATCTCCCGCAGTGCCAGATAACATCCCGTAAAATTGGAAGTGAAGAGTTCGGGAAGAGAGTACTCGTAGCTGTTAAATTTCTTGTTGGAAAGCCTTACATTTGTAGTTTCGGGTGACGAGCGTAATGCAGTGTTGACGGAAAATGTAAAAACTTTAAAGTTTTTTCAACTTTGTATCTGTCACGAGCAGACTATAAAGTATTTTAAAAAATAACTAAGTAACATAATTTCATAATTCTTCTTAGGTTAATCCACCGCAACAGAAATGCTATGCATAACATAATTTTGTGATGTGTCAGGAAATTAATCAAAATATGCAATGAAGTGTCATGTGTTAGTTACATAACAAAATGAATGCTTTGTCAAGGTCGCAGTCTACTTTGTGATTCTATAACTTATTTTTTTGCTGAGAAAACGAGAAGTTGGTTACGCGTAGCGTAAGGTAAAACTAGAAGGTTATGTAAGGCATACTATAGATACATCTTTTTGGCTCCAATCCAGGTTGGATTGGACCTAACCTGCCCGTGGTGCATTCTGCCGGATAGCGAACGTGATTCTGACGACCCGCATAATTTTCTTAGTTTGAGTTGCACTCGGGATCTTTTGTAGCCTTATTTGATGATAATTAGTCACTTCCTTTGTCCTAAATTGGAAAATGCTTTTTGCTTGTCTTACCATATTAAATCTTATAGTAAGTTGTGCTCAAACTAGTGACGACATTGGTAAATTTTCTTATTTGTATTTTGTAACTGAACGAAACGGTCAGTGCGCTCACCTGGTGGTAAGTGATACGCCTGACCATTACAGGGTACAAAGTTAAAGAAAATTAATAACATTTAGTAGTCATTAATTTCCGTCAACACTGCACTGTGGCCGTCATCCGAGATGATGGATGTTAGGTCTCTTATACCCGGTTATTTTACTAGCTACCTTATCGCGAAACACAGAAGTATAAAACTCTATTTCACGGGACACAGCGGTGATACCAACCTAGTACCGAGTCTAACACCTAGTACTGGTAATATTTGTTATTAAATAACTATTATCAGAATCGTTTTTTTTCACATACTCCACAGGTAACGAAACTCGTTACAAGTAACAACGTAACGTTATTAAATAACGGTTACGGGACAACGCGGACGAAAGCGATTCCGTTCACGATACGCTCGGATCATCTCGTTATATCACATGGTGATGTGGGTTTAACACGTGCTAGGACTCGGTTCATTGACGATATGATGTTCGCAAGATTTTATCAATAACTAAAATGGAAAAAAATGTACTAAAATGGAAGTTTTTTTTAATAAAACAAAATGGTAGGTAATTTAGTTGTTGTATGTTCAAACATTTTGTTACTTAAAAATTTTGGTTTTCAAATACGGCAAAGCTGGTTTACTTCGCAGGATTTGATCGCCATACCCTCGAGTCAAGTACTCTGGCAACTAGCACACACGCTTGTTGAACCATTATTTATGTAACTGTGACCATTTAAAAAGATTGATCGTTGGAAAGGCACCAGTCCGCCATTATCACTTCGCTAATAACCCGCCTGACAAGCGATAATCGTTATACAATCAATAAATAATCTGATTATTACGATCATTTTGTTTAGTAGCATTTAATAGAATATTAATATTTAAAAATCAATATCCACAGATATTAAAACAGCGCTATCGCCATCTTGCCCCACTTTAAGAAAAAAACCTATATTATTGGAATCATCATCATCAGTTCATTATACGTCCCCATAGAGGAGCACGAGCCTACCCGTATAGGGATATAGGCCTTAGTCGTCAATGCGGGTCCAGTGTGGATTGGTCGACTTCACGTATAACTTTTGAATTGCTTCGTTGGCGTGCGCAGGTTTCCTCACGATGTTTTCCTTGACCGCACGAGCGTCGGATAAACGTACCTATAATTTTCGAAAATTGTAAAACATATTGGTATGTGGCGTGATTTGAACCTACACCCTCCAGATCGGAAGGCAACAGTCCACACCAATGAGTCACCGACGCTCACCTATTATTGGTATAGAAATAAATAAATATCTACAGAAATGAACACAGGGCCATCTAGCCAAAGTGTAAGCATAGAGCTTGTACTAAGTACATAATTTTGGTGTATTATCTAACTCCTTAATTACAAGAGCACATTGATCATTATTAATACTAATTCAAACTTATTAGATAATTCAATTTAGTCTGAGCAATTTACTCTATAGCACTTATAAACGTCACAATAATTACCAAAAGAATATTATGGTGTCATTCTTTAGCAATTTGCAATGGATCCGCGTGGTCGGTTACTACCGAAGATTTGGGCGTAACCCACTTGTCCAATGCTAGTAGGCCTGTGCATTTCTATAATATACTCTATGGTTGGTGAATAACAAATTACATGAAACATAAACACTCTATTTTATTTTGTTGTATTTGGAAAACTTACAGTATATATAAATTCCAGACAAAGAACCTATATTAAGCAAAGAACCAATATTGATCTCATCATCAGCTATACGTCCCCATCGAGGGCACGAGCCTACCCCCTTTATAGTGTCCACGCAGGCCCAGTGTAGATTGGCCGACTTTACGCACAACCTTTGAATTTCTTCGTAGGCGTGCACAGGTTTCCTCACTATGATTTCCTTCATCGTACGAGCGTCGGATAAACGTACATATAATTTTCGAAAATTCTAAATCACATTGGTACGTGGCGGGATTCGAACCTACCTCCCTACCCTCAACATAAGTAAATTTCTTAATACTATGACTGCCTTATGCATAACGTTATTAGAATTATTTGTATTCTATATTTATTGAGTACCTTACTTGTTGGCTTTATAAATAACTTAATCCTAATTGTCATAAAGATTGATTATTAATTTATTCAATGTCAACGCGGTAATTAACAGCATTTTAATGTAATTGAAATGGGCTTTATTAATTTAGGTTGTTAAATATTTATTTCGCTTCCTCTGATATTTATAAGGGACTAACAACAAAGAATTTAGCATTTATTATATATATGCTTTTCATCATTCTCTATGATTTACAAAATACCATTGATCTTTCTCAATAACCTATCGTAGTCCACTGCTGGACATTGGTCTTCCTCATTTCTCGCTAGATATCCGTCCGATTTCATAATTCTACTCCACCAGCGACCTTTCGCTAGTCGTCGATCCGTAGGCCGGAG
Source organism: Leucinodes orbonalis (assembly GCA_019425675.1). NCBI lineage: Eukaryota > Metazoa > Arthropoda > Insecta > Lepidoptera > Crambidae > Leucinodes > Leucinodes orbonalis. Next base: position 44,492 of record PQWD01010659.1, read on the forward strand.
GGCTTCCTACGCTACGCTTGCCAAGACGCGGTTTCCACTCCGAACTCGTCTACTCTAACGGTCATCGGTTCTGCTACATACAAGATTGGTCAATTGTCACTTTAACGTGATAATTTCAAGAGCTATAGGGGTAACTTTAGCTCTTTATAGATCACAACAAAATATTTTACCCAAAAGAGAAACACTCTATTACCCGTTGAGTTGTGGAAAAATCCAAGTGTCCCGACTTAACTGAATTTTCCAGCTAAAATATGTTTTTTCAAATATTTTTTTTATTAAGTTTTTATTTGAATAAATAAGTTATAAGCAACACAACAGTGTAAAAATCTGTGCCTTTGTGGTCTGGTTAAGTGATATACATATTCGACGATGCGTGTTTATAGGTACACTTCCTCGTTTGCATGCTCCGTTTTTATAACCCTTATCATTATATTAATAAGGTTTAATATATCAACAAATGTTGTGTAAGTTATGGAATTACTAATATGATTTTAAGTCAAACGTGAAATTGCTTAGGAAAGGTGTATAAGAAATTTATGAAGTCATTAATATATTGAATACATTGTTATTATTAAACGGTTTTATTAAGTATGGCGATCATCATCATCAGCTCATTTAACGTCCTCACCTATGTAATTATTTCGAATTTTCGAAATTATATGTACGTTATCCGACACTCTTACGGTGAAGGAAAACATCGTGAGGAAACCTGCGCATGTCTGCGAAGAAATTCAAAGGTTGTGCTTTTAAATTGTGAAGTCGGCCAATCCGCACTGGGCCCGCGTGGACGACTCAGGCCCCTATACGGGTAGGCTCGTGCCCCTCGGTGGAGACGTATAATGAGCTGATGTGATGTAATAACTAAATATTTTCGCCCGAAGCGGTACATGTACTAACATGGCTCACCAGAGCATCGAACTTAGACCACGTTTTGCTCGATTTCCATCTGTTACAATCGATTGTGAATCGATAATTCAATACGAACTGGGAAATTTTCTCCGCGACAACCGCGGTTTATCTACTTTGTATGAAACCAAAGATATATAATTGTTGGACTAGAAAAGACAAAAAAGGTAGATACATACTTACTATTGTCATACTGTAATAGGTATTTAAATTAAAATAACAAAAAGCTAACCTGAATCAGTGGTTGCTCACTTTTCATATGTCGCTGGTCCTAATACTGAAAGCGCTCAACCTTTTACTTGTCAAAACAAAGTGAAAACACCACATTGTCTTAAATGCATTTTATATTCAATAAAGAGGAAAAGTCAACATTTATAAACAATGTGAATATTTTTTACGCTGTCTTTTATTTTGGGAAGTCGAACAGTTGAATTCAACTATTACTAAAATTAAATTAAAAAGCTTTACTTTTGGCTTTGCTGTATTCCGGATAATATGACACAGGTAGAGAATTACTGCATTTGGTAAATTAACGTCGCAACTTTCAACTGCTGGTGTTGCAGTCCGATAGTCCAGTATCGATAGTCTATCAACAGACTTTAGATGGTTGGACAAAAGCAATATCATCGATACTAACTATAGAGCCGTAACCTTTAAGATAACTAATAATAACAGAATATAAAGTATTGGCAAAAATAGTATCTGTTCAAAATAAAATCTTCTATTCTGTTGCTTCCAGTGGCTGAAAATCTACGTTATTTATAGACCCGTGGGCTTCTACGTTATCCAATAATAATAGTATTTAAAGTATCTTTTATTTATTTTAACAAGTGAACACGATGTCAGGACGCTCACCTGATGGTAAATGATACACCTGACGAAGATAGAGTATTGACAAAAATATCCGTTCTATCTATCGAATTATATTCGGTTAAAAATGCATCAATTCTGTCGCTTCCAGTGGCTGAAAATCTACGTTATCCAGACTACTTCCTAGGCACAAACACACGAGCCATGTCTACGCAGCACGTTCACTTTCGATCGCCGAGGATGGAAGTGTTAAGGGTAGGACACTTTTCGCGACCTTGCTCGCAAAGATATCGACATGTAAAAAAGAAGTGTTATGCACTTCAGTGTTTCTGGATAAGGGCTAGTAAAATTACCGGGTATGAGAGACTTAAAATATATCGGGTGACGGTTGCAGAGTAGTGTTGACAAAATTAATAAAGACCTTCTAGTTTTAAATTCCTTAAATACTGCATCGATCATGCTCAGGCGTATCAGTTACCACCAGGGGAGCAAATTGACAACCCTCTCGTTCACTTATTTATTATTGTCATAAAAAATAGTATACTATAGTTAACTTTGGGCAAAATGAATACATTTTATGTGGTACCTCTTAGTCTTTTATTGAAGATACGTTTGACGATCAATTTTCATACTATTCCCAGTTGGTTTCTATGAGTATAAGTATACACTTATAATACCTAGAAAAAATATTTTTGTTTGATTTTTTTTTTAACATTAAGAGACTGCACCTTAACAACAGTGGCTGGCGGGAAACGCTCGTCGAATGTAATCGTTAAATAGTAATAATTATTGTCGATTATTGCATATCAACTAGAACGCATGGCCGGATGCGTTTGACCGCTTTCCCGGTACGACCTTGGTGGTTTGTAACCCAATTTTGGGTCATACTTTTTATGATCGTCCATTATCAGCCTATAACATCCTACTCCAGGCCACGAGTTTTCCTGCACAGCATAGCTATGTAGAGATTGGTTCGTAACCCACAACGCGGACCTAGTGCGGATTGGGTGAAAACGTACATCGTAAGATAGTGGCCGCGATTGGCGTATTAACGTGGTTTCCGAAGCATAGAATCATCGTTCATTTCATACCATCAGGAGATTCAGCCTGTAGTGACTAGTCACTTGGTCCAACATGGACTGCATGGCTGACAAAATAGTTATGATTATATTAGCAATAAATATACCTTAAAATATCCACTGCCAATCACAAAGCGGCTAATTTTATATCAGAAGTTTCTACAACTTAAGGTACTTTGGACAATCAATAACATAGCTGCTTATAACTTTTTTGCATATGTTTTATATACAAATATTTGTATTCCGACATCGATCGAACCCGTTATCTTTAGTATCAGAATTCACAACCATAACTACATTGGTACAGTTTTGCATAAAAAAATATATATATTTATACGGTGTCTTTTTCGAAATATTACTTTGACTTTTCTTAACTTGATTGATTGATAAAATTAAACGCAACCCTGAGAGAAACACTTTCCTATTCCATATACAAACCTTGCGTTAGTCAGTGGGCGGAGCGTTACGCCATCTGATTGAATATTTAAGCAACCTTAATGCCAAAAGCATAGAGTTAAATTTAAATTTTAACTTCACCATATGATTGCTGATAACATTTCATAATTACCCATATAGACCCTATTCCAAGGTATAAGAGTTCAAAATAAAATAAATATCTAGTTATGGTAGGCTTGGTAGTTTACCTAAAAAGGGAGAAGATTAGATTTTACTTTTATTCAGGTTTAAGCATCAAGGTTCTTGCAATTTCCTCTGATTGCATTGGATTTGTACAAAATTGTACTGATTGTGTCAATTATAGTTAATAATGGACAAATTTGATAAATTGAAGGTCAAAAATAATGTATTAATTTAGTTATAAGTGAATAAACTTTTTTCGGAAGATGTTGAAACTAGTAATTTGTTTGAAGTGTGAGAACGCACACTATTACGATTTTAACAAATAGGTTTTTTTCGTTCAATATAATAAACCAATAACTGGTGAAGGAAAACATCGTCCCGCCCTGGGCCCGCGTGGACGACTAAGACCTAATTACCCTATATGGGTAGGCTCGTGCCTCTCGATGGGGATGTTTAATGAGCTGATAATGATTCCTACTCCTGCACAACGTGGATAGGGAGTTTTTCGGTAACCCACCACGCGGGCTCAATGCTTAACGTATACTTCGAAGCTTGGTGGTAGTCGTGCATTGTTTCGGTGACCCATCCAACGATCGACTATTAGATAGTTGCTTGACTACGCGATCGTCAACCAAACTGAATTTTAATGACAGCTTGTCTAACTACGCGAGCACCGAGCTTTCTTTAACGGCAAGTTTCGGTTAGTTCCAGTAGTAGTCGATAAAACTGTTGCTGAATGCATATTTCATTATGTTCATGGCTTAGCTCACTAAGACAATAAAAAATTTATGTCAAGTAAAACTAAATTAGCGTTTGTTAACTCTAAAGAACAATATCAGTAAAGTCTAGGCAATAAGCCTGATATTTTACTACGTTTCCTCATTACAAGTTTAATGAATCTAACGGAACCTAGGGTAAAGTTATGTTATAACTTAGTATTCATTCCTAAGTACTTTTTAAGTCTAACTGTTCGCAAATTTATTATGTCTACAGTATCATGATTATTGTCAATACTTAATTTGTATCTACCGGTTAATTAAGATCTCTCTCTTAAGTGGGTATAGGTACTTAGCAGATCATCATCATCGGCGCCCTTAAACGTCCTCACCGAGGGGCACGAGCCTACCCATATAGGGTGTTTATGTTTTCTTTCACCATAAGAGATATGATATTTATAGCTCGGTTGCAGATAACATAATTATGAAGACGTGGTTTTTATGTATATGGGTCCATTTAGCTCCATAGGCATTTTCTCCGTATAATCGGAATCATATTCTTTTTAATCAGTCAGGTTTCCCGAAACACAAAAGTACATACCACTCCTGTTTCTCGGGACGATATCTGGCACTGCGGTGGCACCTAGACGACTCTGTACCAAGTCAACCTAGTGAAATTCACTCTTGATCAAAGCATACATATAAGAACACTAGCTTTTGCCCGCGGCTTCGCTCGCGTTAAATTCGGGATAACATGGCTCCACTTTCCTGTGAAAAATATTTTCCCAGTGTTTAAAGTGAAAAGCAAAAAATTGGTATGCGAAGCGAAAAAGAAGAAAAAGAAGCAGTGATGCAGTGTTAAAATTATTCTGTTTCGTTACCAGGAAAGTGGAGCCATGTTATCCCGAATTTAACGCGAGCGAAGCCTTAGTATATTTTTTCTAATAATTTTTATAAAAAATAATTTATTAATTTTTACTTAGAAATAATTTTTGTAATAAAATAAATAAATGAGTGGTCTAACATGTCCATTTTAGGTAATTTGCAAAGTTGTTACATATATATCGGCCCCAGAAACCTTAAAAGAGGAGAAAAGGGGGATATTATACCGGATATAATATATATATTATATTAATATATATGTGTGATGAGTAACAACTTTGCAAATTACAATTAATTAATAATTATATATATGTATATATATAAAGGAGTTATCACTATACACACCCCCTTAATTGAAAGGGATTTGAAGTCCATTTCCGAAAAAAATTACATATATATCACTATACTTAGGAATCCCCTCTTCCTTACTCTTAACATTTTTGTAACATATATATATATAATCTATAGGATTATATATATATATATATATATATATATATATATATATATAATATATATATATTATATATATTATATTATATATATTATATTATATATATATATATATATATTATATATATACTGAAAAAACTCCGGTATAATATCCCCCCTTTTCCTCTCTTTTAAGGCTTCTGGGGCCGATTTCCGAAAAAAGAAAAATGAAAGATTTATTGTTAGTGACTTACAGCCTCTCATACCAATTTTTACCTTAAAAACTGCGAAAAATGGATATGATACTTCCTCCCCTATTGGAAGGGATTGGGGGTGGATTTTTGAAAAAAAAAAAATTATGACATATTTTTTCGTTTCTGATAAATAGTCCGCATACCAAATTTCAGCGTCGCACTACAAAAATTGCGGAATGTTCCATACAACCTTCCAACCCCCATTTTAGGGAAATGGGGGTGAAAACGGGACAGAAAGTAGCCTAAAACCTATCCTAGGTTACCTTCTACCAACATACCAAGTTTCATTTAAATCCGTTCAGCCGTTTACGCGTGAAAGCGTAACAAACAGACAGACAGAGATACTTTCACATTTATAATATTAGTATGGATTACAATATTTTTAACCCCCGACGCAAAAAGAGGGGTGTTATAAGTTTGACGTGTTTGTCTGTGTGTCTGTGTGTGAGTCTGTGTGTCTGTCTGTGGCACCATAACTCCCGAACGAGTGGACCGATTTTGATTTAGTTTTTTTTTGTTTGAAAGGTAATTTAATCGAGCGTGTTCTTAGCTATGTTTTATTAAAATCGGTTAAGCCGTTTATAAGATATAGGGGATGAAAGTGGGAATGAAAAACCGATTGTTTGCATTTGAATGTTAGTTTAAGGTTTTTTAGAATTATTTATAGATTCTTAGGTACTTTAACATTAAGTTTCTTTTATTATTTTTTACTTTTTAAAGGGAAATTACTTAAGTTCTTGTGTCGGAGGTTTTTAATATTTTTATTATAAGCTAAGGACATCCGTGGTAGACAACGGACGCAAGAAACGTTGCAAAATAACCACAGTGAAACACGCGGTTTCCTTTTGTCGCCATGCACTGTTGGCATTTGGGTTATGGACACATATGATAAAGACCCATGTGGTGTAATGGTTAAGAAGTCGGTTATTACACCAGGTGTTCTGGGTTCATCTCCGGGCGTAAAAACATTTGTGCATGAACACGCTTTGTTGGCTAACACGTTTGTAACACCCGGACCGTTTAGGTATAATATGTTCGTCACAAGTTAGCAATACAATATGATTCATCATCATAATTATCAGCCTAGGACGTCCCACTGCAAGGCAGGCCTTCACACAGCATATCTATGGGCAATTGGGCAGTAACAAAATTTTACAAGGTGCTAGACTCGATACTGAGACGTCTAGGTAGGTACCACCGCAGTGCCAGATATCGTCCCGTTAATCAGATTTTACTCGGTATTATTATCACGAAGGATTATTGTTTTTATTTTTCTACTGCTTTTTTCAGCTTAGACTTTTTATCATTATATTAAAATAATTCATTTATTTGCTGAAATATTGTACATAACAAGTTTTTGTTTATAAATGCTTCCGACATATTCTACAGAAATTCTATATGCAAATGTTCGTATTTGAATTTCATCATAGTTATTTATGTGGTAATGTTGCTCTCTGTTCAACCTATTGCAGTCCATTGCTGGACATTAGTCTCTCTCATACTGCTGCAGGCCTGGACTTAGATTTAGAATGAGCGTGCTATGCCCTAAATCTATGGGGCAGGAATGCATCCTACACTACGCTTGCAAACGTGGTCTCCACTTTAGAACTCACCTGCTCCAAGAATCAAAGTAACCGAACCATTACGTCATCGAACCATCCAAAAAGTTAAACTAGTATATAATTTTATTACAACATAATTAATTTACGATCACCGATTAAGTTACGAAATCAATTTGATCTTCGAAAACTAATTAATCAATCTGGTATAGTCGAGTAATAATTTCACATTGTTGTCAAAACGATTTCGTTCTAATAGCAACTACTCTAGCTTCATTATAAGGGAAGTGATTTGTTTTACTTTGTACTTCACTTTGTAAACTTTTTAGAGTTGCCACCTACCATCAGGTGCAGTTGCTAATGATTGCTTGGTTTTACAAATAACAGCCATTATAGGAAATGCATTAAGCTTGTAAGCTAAGTTCAATAGTTCTTGCCGGAGTCTTCACAGTAGAACCAACTGTCCAAACCGGTGGTTGATCCACGCTAGTTTTTAACACGTTTTTATTTAAAATGGACGATAAAAAAGTGTTGTTTAAAGTTTTATATCATCATCAGCTCATTAAACATCCCCGCCGAAGGGCTCGAGCGTACCCGTGTAGGGTGTATAGGCCTTAGTCGTCCACGCGGGCTCAGTGCGGGTTGGACGACTTTCGCAGGCGGGCGCAGGTTTCCTCAAGATGTTTTCCTTCACCGTAAGAGCGTCGGATAACGTACATATATTTTCGAAAACACACACATACGGGTACGTAGTTTGAACCTCAGCCCTCCCGGTAGGAGAGCAGCAGACCACACTATTTAGCCATCGACGACTTTTATTTAAAATGGACGATATTGGTGTTGTTTAAAAACTTATTTGAATGAATAAATTTTGAGTGGACTGCATGACATATGGTCATCATATGATGATGATGGTTTGCATTAAGCGCTAATACTTGAACAATTGTAACTTGCAACCACAACATAATTTACGATGTCCTAATAATGCATTTGGTTTAAGCACGGCCATTAAATTTTTATTTAAGACCGTTTTGAAATTATAATAAAGCTTAGTCTACGGAGTGGCTTGCACGATTCGTTTATTGTAGGTATATTAATTTTATGGCTACACCGCAGGCTAAGTTTATAGCTTTTGGTTTGACTAATCCATGTATGTAGGTCCTTCCTTAGTTCTGCACTAAATTTTGTAACCAAATTTGAACAATAATTTGATTTGTTTTATATATTTTAAATTATCAAAGTCGGAGTAAATATGCATTTATTTATTTCAGACTTTAAATAAGCACTTATCTACGTAAAATAACCTTCCAAGTAAGACGTTATAATTACAGAGGTGTAAAGAAAATGAAATAAAAGACATTGGTTCTGTATTTGACCAGGAAAATGGCCCAATAACATATAGTTACATAGCATGCCGGAATCGGCAAGTTGAAGTGGCAGTGGGCTGGTCAGTATTAACAGAACCAATGGCCGTTGTGTAGACGAAGTTTTGGGTAAACGCGTCTGGCAGCGTAGCGTAGGACGCCCTAGCCAGGCGGCTGGATAGAAAAGCGGAGACTGCGATTTTCTGGTGCAAAATTGGAGAGACCTATGTCAGCAGTAGACTGCGATAGGTTAAGAGAGAAACATACGAGTTTATTCGTCGGCATGTTGGTGAACTTGATATTGACATTCTAAGTTGTATAACTGTGTTAACTGGTTACTTCTAATTACAATAAGGGCACTAATTGCTGTTTGTTTACAAAATGAGGGCTATTACTTTTAATATTATACCTTAAGTATTTTAATTTTAAGTAAAAAAATATTATATTTTACGTGTGTACAAAATAAATATCTTAATAGTAACCTAAATAAATAATCTTTTTTGATTGATTAACCAAACAATTATTGGCTTTTTTAACTTGGTCATACTACTCATAATCTACAGACCTTAATACATGTTAATTAGTGGGTATTTAAACGGATTAATTGTTTAAGTAAAACATAATTTAATGGTAGAAACAGTGCTGCCTCGGAAATTTATAAATTTGTGCTCGAACGTGGAAGAAAACAAAGATTTCTATATTAACATTTATATAGAATTCTCTCAAAGAAAATACTTCTTTATAAATCACCAGACCCTTAGGGTATCAAGCAAAACTCGGTTGTAATATTAGTTACATTAAAAACAGACACCCACTGAATGTTGGTATGCAAAAGGGGACCAGGCTTGCGCATAACTACATTCACTCATTTAAGGAAATTGAGGAAGGAAACCTCGGTTTGCCCCAGGGATGATGACAATTTTTTTTTCTGCTATTATATCCATGGACCGCATTATAATAGGAACATTGGTAAAAGAATTACTCCGTTAACATTAAAGCTCACAGAGATTTTTCAATTCTAAAAACACAATAATGGACTTTCCCAAAAACGCTTCATACAAATGGCTACCTAGTTATGACGTCACGCCTCAGTAATTCGTATGCATAGTTTGTGAATTTTGTACTACAACTATATTAAATGTTCCGTTTATTCAAATGGTATAATAGCAAAAGTTGCTTTAAGTTATATGTGTTATCCTTTTGTTTACAATTTTTTGACAATAATGTACTTTAAAAATGGACTTGCCCACCTCTTCAAACTAATAAAATTCATAAATGAGGTTTCGAGCTGAGAGTAAGCACATCGTTATTTTTAACCCAGATTTGTAATAATATAAAATAGTTCTTACGATTCCAGGACCCAGTCATCATGCCTATTGTGATGAATCACAAATAATAAAAAAACACATATCCAGACAATAGCGTCAATAGCGGTTTTTGCTACGTTTATCAAACAATTAGTTATAAATATGGTCATGAAACATTTCAATGCACTAATATAATAAGATGATTATTTGGAGTATGGGAATATGACTACGTGCGGTCAAGGTGAATCTTTATTTCATACTTTAGCAACGGCAAACACTCAGACAAAATGTTTAATGCGACCTCGCTTTATATGAAGGTAATTTTTATAATGTTCATGTGCACTGTTATTAAGCATAACTGCATTTGCAAAGCTTATCAGGGCTAAGTAACACGTATATTTTTTAAAATAGTTCAAAATGGAGTATAAGTAATGTGCGTTCTATCTTTACTCGATACGTTTATGTTATTGAGAGCGTTTTTGTTATTAGCTAGTACATTAATCAGAGTTCCCCGTGCGCTAGAAGTTATTATATTACATTATCAGCTCATTAAACGTCCCCACCGAGGGGCACGAAAGCTCGTGCCCATAAACACCCTGACAGGTAGGCACCTGTCAGGGTGTTTAGGCCTTAGTAATCCACGCGGGCCAAGTGCCGATTGGCTGACTTCACCTTTGAATCTCTTCGCAGGCGTGCGCAGGTTTCCTCACGATGTATACCTTCACTGTAAGAGCGTCGGATAACGTACATATAATTTCGAAAATTCGAAAACATATTTGTACGTGGCAGGATTTGAACCACATCCCTCCCGGTACGGTAACAGTCCATACCATTGAGCCACCGACGCTCTTATTTATTATATTACAAATAAAGTATATTAAAATGTCCATCATTTGTTAACTTCCCAATTGTAGAATTTGCTTACGTTGCTTACTAAACAAGGTATCCTCAGCTATTTTTAAGAAACGGTTTTTGCTGACTAGTTCTTGAGTGGAGGCGTTTAAGCAACTACTTCTTACGAAACGGTGATGGTGATGAAAAGAAGGGGAGAACCTGGATATCCAGCGCAAAATGAAGAGATCTATGTTCATGAATGATTTGCGTTAAGTTAATGACAGAGACTTGAGATAAATTTGACACTTTTTATACTTTTCTTAAACTTGTGACATGACATCTCTGGCATGCCTGTTATAACGTGTTATTATTGTTAACGTGTGATTGTCATTATTTGTGCCATTTTATAGGGTCGAAAATTTAGTTTAATATGATTGCAAATTATTTTAATTTTAAGGAAAACATGTCATTTCGTTTTTATACATTAACGCCAGTATTGCCACCTGAGTTTCAGAAGGCTTTTTGAAAAGATAAAAAGGGTTAGAAAGAGCTAGATTGAGCGTCAAAAGATTTCTCTTTCAAAAAGTGCTGAAATAATCATGTCATGAAGCCGTTTTTTTAGAGCGTCATAAAAAATGTCATCCTGATCGTTGAAAAAGCAAAAAAGTACTTGTTAGCATGTCGAAAACTTCTTAATTTTAATATTTTCAAGACAGTGAAAAAGAGCTAGATTTCTCTTTTCGGGCTAAATCGTTAAAAATGGAGTTCATCTATACTAAAAATTGGCCAAGCGCGAGTCGGATTCGCCCGCGGAGGGTTCCGTAGCAGCAATTAACATAAAATAAAGTATTTTTTATTTACTTACGCACCTAGTACAGCTTTAATATGAATAATAGTGGTTCACCGTTTCTAACGTATAAAAAAAAACACACCAGAAATCGTTCAAACTAATTTCGTTGTTAGATTTTATGGTCATGTACATCATATTTTTTTTATATTATCAACCCCATAGTTTATAAATTAGAGGGGGGGGGGGGCACATTTATTTCAACTTTGGAAGTGTCTCTCGCGCCAACTATTCAATTTATAAAATATGATATTGGGAACCTCTATCATTTTTCAAGCTCTACACATTGATACCGCACACGGGGGGGTTATGATAAAAAAAAAATTGAGTTTCACTTCAATGTATGGGGAACCCCAAAATATATGAATTATTTTTAAGTTTCTTGTCAAAACGTAATAGCGGTTCACAGAATACATATACTTACAAAGTTTGAATAGTGCAGTGTTTATAGTTTCGGAGAAAAAAGGGTTTGACATACGGACGGACAGACAGACATGACGAATCTATAAGAGTTCCGTTTTTTGCCATTTGGCTACGGAACCCTAAAAAGTGCTAGATTTAGCTACAAAAGGGCTAAGGTGGCAACACTGATTAACTCACAGCACTTCTGTAATTGGAATAAATATATAAATAACTACATATCCAAGACCTCCAATCTTAGTTGCAGGCTCAAGATCGTGCGAGCGTTCGGCTCTATTGTTTGTCCTGCTATTGTGCATGGTTGGGCAATGCGCATGCGCATTCCGGGCTGAATGTAAAGTCGATTCCCACTGTTACAGTAAGTGTTACTACTTATTATCACCAGTGGTATTATGGTTTTCATTGTTTGAGGTCACTGTTTTGGCCAATACTATGCTTGCTGGATCTCTTGTGGTCCAGATGCCTAATTAAACAACTTATAGACTTCGATATACTGTCGGTGGCTCATTGAAAGAAAAAGAAAAGAAAACATTTATTAATCCAATGCACCGCAACACAATCACATGTAATCATATCACAATAAACAAATAAAAATAATAAAAATTTAAGAATTTAACAAAGAACACAGACACAACATGTACTAATTCCTAAAATACTGTACTATCGGTGTTTCTTTCTAATCAATTAGAAAGAAGCCGTGTTCAGAATGTATACGAATGCTTTTGGTGAACAATATTTGAAGTGCGATACGCATTGCCTTTGTCATTACTACCTACTTGTGTATGTGTTTTGTAATATTTCGTGTGACAGAATATTGAAAAGATGCGATTTTGGTGGTTGTTGGTAGGTACCATTTTACGGAAAATATTTTAAGTGTAATCAGTTTTAACCATTATGTTCTTAAGTTTAATAAATAAAAATGAATGACAATATATCTATGTTGCCATTTTACGTTTCATGAACAATATAAAATTGTGTTATGACTTCTATAATGTTTATTTATTTAATTAAATTATTGAAGTTGTATTATTCCCACCGTATAAAAAAATCTATCATATTTCAAAAGCTAACTAAACAGAAATATTTTTGATTTTATATAATGATATTGAGTAGGTACAGTTCCTTACAAAATTAAAGTAAAAAATCAATACCATCCATTGGAAAAGATTGGTTTGAAAACTAGTTCCCAATATCATATTTAAACAAACTTGTATGTACATATTGCATTGTACTGTTTACATACACACAGCCATTGTCTTTGATCGTCCGTCGCGTGCTTGGTTGATTTTTTCTGAGCCATTGTGGTCATAGACCATGACAAAATGAGATTGAAGGCCGGCCTAACCTGATTTTTTACGTTTGTGTGAAAAAATACTTGTGATATTTTACCATGGACTGTACTTTATGGCTCAGATAATATAATATACAGTTTTATACTTTCAACCTTAAAATGGACTAAAAAGCTACGAGTAAGATGATGTATCTTAGCACCAAGCGAGCCATAAGCTTTTTGATTCCCATTCTTAGATAAACAATTGATTGTTTATGCTCCCATTAACATGAAAGGGGGTAATACTAACCTTAAAAATCACTGGCAATATACGAAAACCTTAATCTTCTGTTCCTTTTATGAGTTTGTACATGTCGACAACATGCAAATATGTATACATATATTTTTTTGAATAGTGAATATATTTTTTGTCTATGTTATCGTTCTTAATTTAAATATTCATGTTTTTACAATTACTTATTTATACATATTATTTCGGTTGGTATCCATGTTGTTTTAAATTTTGAGATAAATAACTATAAACTTTTTTATATGAATATGTCAATTCTTTTTCATGTTTATCATGAAAGGGTCACGATAAACATTTTAGTAAAATTTTGTAGAAGCCAAACAATCCTTGAATTGTCTTTCTGTCAATCAGTTTAAAACGTTGTCAATTTGGAAATAACATTTTTGACAAAAAAATATTTTTGAGAAATGCATCATATTTTTCTGCGTATTATGTACCTGTAAGCAGAAAATAAGGTGGTCTTGATAATCTTATATTTCTGGCTAGCTTTAAATATTAAATAGTACTAAAAATATTAACATTAAGGTGGCCACGTGGACATCGCTAAATGTATTAATTTTAAGTTCTAATTGTAATAATGAAGAGTAAGACTTAAATAATGTAAGAATTATTGCTACTATAATTATATAAATATAAAACAGAGAGAGAGAGAGTATTTATGATGTTATTTATTCCCATTATTTTATATTACTCACCCCCCTACTTTACCTAATGTAAATATTTAGTTATTTTAATTCTTACTGTTATCCCATTCCCCCTTTAACCAATTCTTTTGCCCCATGCGCGGAGCACTAACATAATATTATAATAATTAAATTACAACATAATATTAAACTAAAAAGAGTACGGACCATGAGTCTGTAGATGTAATTTTATTAATAAAAAAAATTATTAAGGTAGCTTTTATGATTGGACATCGCTTCTCTTTATCTGAATCCATTGCCGGCAATAGATAGCCACCATTATATTGTACAATATACTAGCTCTCTCCCATCTTTATCGATTAACCAAAGACCTTTCGCAACACTACTTCACTCTTCAAACTCTGTCATCTAGTTGTTTGGTAAATGTCCAATATTCTAGTTAAGTCGCTTTGTACTCCAAAACTTCTTTACTTTGACTACATAGAAACCCTTACTTAGCATATGTAGGGAAACACCCTGCTGCCTATTCCGTACTTGGTTTTAGTATAGTAACAAACAATTCCGCCTAAACTTAAATAACAGGAAAATTATGACATGACCACAGATTTTCCAATACAGAAGATGAGGCAAGCCGCGTTTAAAGTGCGACAAATGTAAGCTCAACGAGCATACACTGGCTGCCAGTTTACGCTCTGTGAGACGAGTCAAGACGCAAGAATATTAGAAGAAAATACCGTTTTTTTCAAAATGCCATCCTGTGCAATTGTAACATACCATCACCGCAATGAATCAGTTAATTTACCAAGAAATATAATAACTTTTCACAGGTAAGAACCGAAAAGAAATTGCGACTCTGGGACTGCCTATAAACTTGGCGGCTTGTCCAGTCTAATTGTATATTCGGATGTCTATGGACATGACAGTGCGTCACAAAAATGACAAATATACAACAGGCGCCTGTGATTTCTGATTAAAGGTGTATGTGGTGAAGTTGTTGGTTTCAAATAAATGTTATCAAAGTGTTACAGGTCATAAATGGTAGTAAACACAAGTTAATTGTGCCTATTTCTATGGAAAATACATAAGGAAGAATTAGTTATTAGTGTAAGGTTGTCTGTTTATCTATGATTTATTTGTCCTGCCAAATTTTCTATGCTTTCGGTATGGAGCTTTTGTTTTGTTCCGGGTTGATGTATACAATTTACAGTGAATAAACTAGATACTATAACTTATTTGTAAAAATATTGTGTTAGACAGCACGAGTATGTAGGTCTATTTGAGAATAATACCTTAGTTACTAACTTATGATAAAAACCCCCAAAAGTTCACGAACTTAAAGTTAACAAAAAAGCTGTAATGTTAATATATTCCTGATTGATTGCGGAGTTTATCATTGTTTTTTATTTTGCTACCTAATTGTTAGCGGGTACATTGATTGATGTTCCCTAAAGGCGACAAATTACAAAAGCTAATGACGTATGTCAGAGTTCTAAATGGATACTTAAGTATTCAACCTTACCTTTGCGGGTTTAAAGTTGAATTTCACACGATTTGTGTTAGACTCAAGTATTTGACTCGTTGAAAGGTTTAGTCGGTTACGAAAGTTTAACATGTATTATGTAACGAGATTTATGTTAATGTATGTTTCGGGGTCATTGACATTGATTGTAAAATTGTTTTTTTTTTTGTTACAGGTACGTATCAGGAACGCCATGCTGGTGAATATGAAGCTTTAGAAATAGGTGGTAGACTCGGTACTGAGTCGTCTAGGTAAGTACCACCGCAGTGCCCGATATCGTCCCGTGAAATAGAAGTGTTATTTATGCACTTTTGTGCTTCGGGATGAGGGCACTGTAGCTAGTAAAATTACCAGGTATAAGAGACCTGACATCTGATGTCTCGGGTGACGGTCGTAGTCCGTGATTGGTGGAGAAAAATAATTGTCTATCAGTTTTGGTCTCTTTCAAGCTTTGTCATGGTCAGGCGTATCACTTATCATCAGGTGAGCGTCCTGGCCGTCCTGTACACTTCGCCACATAAAAAACTAGATTTAAAGATAAGTACTTATAAAATCATTCTAGACTGTTGCCTGCCTTTATAATGATAAAATATATTCACTGACATTTCACATCATCAGCCTTTAATGTCCCACTGCAGCAAATATTCAGTATTCCGCGCAGTATTGCTATAGCGATTATTATCATAGCGCTGTCAAGTCCCAATTGAAGCGAGTAGTTTGTACGTACACTTTTATTGTTCACAAAATTTTTATAGTATGTATTACTGTATTATATTTTTCTAATTTTGCTTATAATACAATAGTTTGGGTCATAAGTTATAAATGAACAACGTTTTTTCTAAATTATAACAAAACATTTGAGCGTCGGTGGCTCAGTGGTGTGGACTGTGGCCTTCCTGCCGAGGTTCAAATCCCGACACGTACCAATGTATTTTCGAAAATATATGTCCTACGTTATCCGACGCTCTTACGGTGAAGGAAAACATGAGGAAACCTTAATGCACGCCTACGAAGAGATTCGAAGGTTGTGTGTGAAGTCGTCCAATCCGCACTGGGCCTGCGTGGACGACTTAGGCCTAATCAGCCTATACGGGTAGGCTCGTGCCCCTCGGTGGGGACGTTTAATGAGCTGATGATGATGAACAAAACGTTGAATTAATATTGGCGATACCAACAAAAATATTTTTTTGTATTGCGAACATATTACTACACGTGCATTTTTTGTACCGAGCGCGTTTTATAACCTTTTATTGTTTGTATTGTGACCCTAAGGTTAGTTAAAACCAAAACGAATGAGCGATTACAAGCAATTTATAATATAATCAAAATCCGTAAACAACTAATATTTATCGAATGTCAGATCTTTGTTTTATATAAATGTATTGAATTCATCACGTCGAGATGACGTGTATTTTTTTTAAGTTGGCACGTTTGTGTTTTGTCTATGCTATTCTATTAAGACTAAAGAAGTAGTTATGTAAAGTTATCTACCACGATAACTGTGCAATATTATGAAGACTTTGCATAGTACTTATAATAGTTATTATTACTAATTATCATCCGTACCTTGATATCCACATCCATTACCTAGACTGAGAATTGTGGATCTCCCTAACAATATAAGTGATCGAAATCATAGGTACATTATATAAGAAAAATACGAATCAACCCTAGTACCTCTCTGAACAGAGCTTCAAACTAAGGCAGTCCATTCCCCCGTTTTCACCAAATATCAAGGCTCCACTTGAGAACTCGCCTGCTAAGGCGGATATTCTGCGATGATACCGGCCACTTTTACATTTTAAATATAAATTACAAAATTTCTATTTTGGTCATCATGTCAATTTTACTCAGTTTGTTTTGTTTGACACGTTCGAAATTTAAATTTGTTTTACCGCCAAATTCGTCTCACATCTAAACAGTAACGGTGAGTGGTCGAAAGTGAATACGTCAGTACGTATTGTATTCACGGAATAACAATGACTTTACTTCAAACTTATTCAATAATAATCTTTGTCACGTACTTGGCTACAGCAAATCTAGGTTTATAAAGATTTCTTAAAAAACTTATATGTATAATTTTATATGGAATTGATCAGTACACTTGTTCGTTAACCCCTTTCCGCAATTTGGGTACTTGGGTACAACTATAAAGTATCCGTATAGTACAGTAGGTACACAGCAGAGCAGTGAACTGTATGTACTACTGAAATTATAAACTTTTATGCTTGGGTTTTTAATGTAAAGTTTATAAAGTTAACAAACAGCCCGCCTGATGGTAGAGAATGAAGAATGAATTTTAATTTTTTTACAAAATAGATTTTTTTTATTTCATGAGTAGGCAAACGAGTTGACCTGATGGTAACCTATGGACACTCATAACACCTGAGAAGCAACGAGTGTGTTGCCTATGTTTAAAATGGGAGAGGGCAAGGAAATATAAGGAGGGGTGGGGAGGGCAGTCACAGAGATGCAACGCAGCGCAAATCTGTTTTACGCTAGTTTTCTGTTAGTTCGTGGTATCGCTTTGGTCAGGCTGACCCATGCGTGCTGGAGCATGGCTCTTCTACATTTCAAAGTCTACTGCCACATCTAGTACATGATTGACACTAATCACAAAGTATTTGTACACTTGGACATGGAAACGTGACGTCACGGAGCACGGTGTTCATTTTCATCACCATCAGCTCATTAAACGTCCCCACCGAGGGGCACGAGCCTAACCGTATAGGGTGTTTAGGCCTTAGTCGTCCACGCGGGCCCAGTGCTGGTTGGACGACTTCACGCACAGTGGCGGGATTTGAACCTAAGCCCTCCCGGTAAGAGGGCAACAGTCCACCATTGAGCCACCGACGCTCTAATTATTCATTTATTTCTAGGTGTTTATTTATTTCACTGCTATACAAAAACTCGGTAACTTTCGTGCTAAGGATATGATCGCGGTATACTCTCGATTGAGAATTCGTAACACGATTGTTTTCACATGTTAGCTATTCGATTATAATACATTCTGTTGCTTCGCAAAGATTGCGTTTGGAATGTAAATATGCAACACTTTCTTTTACTGTTAAATCTTAAAGAAAGTGGAGTATTTATTTCCTTGACAGTTGCGAATTATTTAGATGTTGGTTGTTGCGCAATTTCCAAATTGATGTTTACGCTTTATTTTGCCTTTAGATAGATCCAAGCTTGTCATTAAATTAAAGAAAGTTCATTTAAACCATACTATAGATTTTATCACCAAATCCTGTCAAAGTTTAAAAATATACTAGCAAAGCCAGTTTCTAATCATTTAGGAGTTTTCCTATATTCTTAGTGTAATCATTTGTAAGTTGACCTACCTAGATATATTTTCATAATAAATTGTCTTTTAATGAAACTATTTTATTTCAATAATAAAATAATAATACGTAACATTTGAAAATAGAAGCGGTTATTTTGAATCAGTTAATAACTATAATGACTGCAGTCGGATTTCTGTCGCTTCCCGCAAAGAAAACAAGTGTCAAGTGTTTCTCGTAAAAACGTCGGCAATCCCGCCATTGAAGATAACCGTAAGGAAAGCCTGTAACACATAATCTGTGGTAACACGTTTAAAAATGTGAAAAATCACACGGGATTAGTGCGTATCGTAAATTAGTCTCATCATATCGCGATAAAGTATCAAATTTAAATTAAGCTGTATATTGTCGGATTCCTTTGCTGGACCGCGCGCTTGGCTACATTAAAAAGTAAACCGTGCGGAAGCGTTACTTCGCACCCGAGTTAAGGCAATACACATACGAGGAAAAAAGTCTGATGCTTGTAAGTTGTATCTGTGACTAGTTGGCAAAACTTGTCGCACTTTTCATACACTTGTTCTGCACTGCCTTTATGGAGGGTCAAGACACCCACCCTGCAAGTTTAGTGTGTATTACCATGACACCAGAGTTGCTTTAGTACTTCGGCGGGATGAACCATTCCAAACCAAAAGCTGTATTATCCATTGCATAATGGATATTCGAGATCATATTAGTTCGAGATATTGTAATCTACTTGGAAGCATCTTGCAAAAAGTAACAACTTATTATACAAAATATATTCATCATCATCAGCTCATTAAACGTCTCCAACGAGGGGCATGAGCCTACACTAAGCGTAAGGGTGATTAGGCCTTAGTCGTCCACGCGGGCCCAGTGCGGGTTGGACGACTTCACACACAACCTTTGAATCTCTTCGCAGGCGTGCATGAAGGTTTCCTCACGATGTTTTCCTTCACCGTAAGAGCGTCGGATAACGTACATATAATTTCGAAAATTCGAAAACACATTGATACGTGTCGGGATTTGAACTTCGGCCCTCCCGGTAGGAGGGCGACAGTTTACACCATTGAGCCACCGACGACAAATTACATTATTTATAATTAATAGAATATGGGTATACAACTACCAAAAAATTAAGCTGACATCAATTTCCGCGCCGACATGACATCAATTTATGCCGTGTGCGCCGGCTTAATCTATATCAGTGCAAAGTAAGTAAGCGCATAAGTTCATTTAATGAATTTTGTATCACCTCGCATTATTTTGTAACGGTATTACCGATATTGGTTGGACTGGCAAGGTTTTATCGGAGAGGGTCAAAAAACCTATAATGGACGGATGGTAGGGGGCCTAAAGTGATTCGGGTCGGCGTTGTGTGTGACAGTAAAAAATGTCCCGGTCACGGTTGTTTGTATCGTCACGGTAAATGTACGTATATATTTATCGGCGTTTAATTTAGTGATTCATGCAGGTTTTTTCATATCTAATCGTATGGTAGGTTATGTGCTTTTGACCTTTGAGTTGTTCTAGTTTTTTTTCTTGGCCCCGTACTTTGGTGGCTCCCCTTTGCATATTTGTGTAGACGTAATATTTTAAATTTATGTAATTGGAATAAATGGACAATTAAATAAGATATTTTTGTCGGATTTACGAAGTAAATGAAGAGATAAGACTAAAGAGTAATTTACAAGATCAACAGCGCTTTGATAAGCGATCTGACCCACCAACTATGTTCATATATAGGACATAGTATTTGTTTTGGTTTTGGTTATTGTACATTGAAAATATTAGGTATTTTATTTAAAATCATAGTTAAGGCTTAGAATGTAGAAAACTCTTTTTTTGACCTACTAACACTGTAGAATGTTTTTTTCATGCGGTATTATAATAATGTAACATAAAGACATTATTATATTTGGAATGGGTTTCAGATAAAAATTTTACAATTGCAACTTTACTATTTTTCAATTTTTTTGAAGCTAACTTCTTGGACCTTTCACATCTCCAATACATTTAAAATGGCGATTGTTTGAGAGAAAATGTGAAGTTGGGCTTGTAAGGTGAATCTTACATACAAAATGATTTAGAGATTGTGAAACACTTTAGATTTGTGTAAGATCAAGTAAGCTACAGTATGTCATTTGTAGAATTGATTTGATTCTTATTAATTGTATTACAATATTGTTTAATCGATTTTAATTAATAGGTAAAATCGAGGTTTTCCTTTTTAGCTGTGTAGATAGGAATGGAAAAGAATACAACAGGATCTGAACATAATCCGCCTATGATATATGAACTTAAGCTGACTTCACACAGAATGGACATTTTACGTTCAAAGTTCCCATAAGCATTTAGGGGTTGTTTTAATAATTTATATGGATGACCTTAAATATGGATGTTAAAACCTAATACACAACTTATTCATGTAATAATATTTAGAATTAGCATAAAAAATATTAATATTAGTATGTTATAAATATACATATAAGTAGCAAAAAATAATGGCAATATCTGTTGACATGTCGATTAGGAAAAATATTACATTGGTTATAGAATTTATTAAGCGTAACCGTTACTTCCTATAAACTTATGTCACTGCTATAAATGTAAACAGGTTATGATGTACAACATGGAATTGAATTATGACAGTATTAATTCACAATATTAGTATAGAAATAATGAAGAATGAGTTGATTATGTTAAAATTGATACAAGATATTTGTATTCGAAATATGTGACGTTTAAAGCGTTATTGCAAATCGAAGGCCATTGGAAGCATCAAGATACAATTGATTTTGATATGCTTTTTTATTCTCCTGCTTTAGTAGAAGAGCTGTGCAAAGGGAGTAAGGGTGTGATGGTAATGCAAGCTGGTAAAAAAACATCTATCTGTTTAGAAAAACAGATGTACGTGATCGGGTGGGCTTACTAAGTTTCTATTTCATCAATAAAGTTCACTGCTGAACAAAGAGCAAAAAATGAGGTTTTCACATTTGTTTGCGTAATAAAATTAGATTTATTGATTCATTATGAATTACCAAATACAAGTGTTACCAGTATTACACC